>SMJT01000114.1:459770-478097 GCA_004349715.1 Crucihimalaya himalaica | reverse complement strand
TATCCACTTAGTTCGAAATACTTCGCATCCCCAATGTCAAAATCGAAACTAATCAAAGCATATATCTACTTAGTTCGATACTTTGCTCCTCAATGTCAAAATCGAAACTAATCAAAGCATATAGAATCTGAGAATTGTAGAGAAAGATGAAAGGAGACTAACCAATCAAAACAAGAACAAGCAGCAACGACGATGTCGGGGAAAGCAATGTCAGATGAAGACGACGTCGTCTTAAATTGGAGATATCAGAGCAACATTGTCGATGGTGGAGGAGCAATGGCAAAGACACTAGTCAAACCTGATACATTATTCGTCAGAGCAGCAATGTCGGAGGAGCAATGGCAACGGAAGATGTCGATGGCAGTCGTCGTCTTAAATTGCTGATATCGATGGCAGTCGTCGACGATGTGAGGGCAAAACGAAGTAACGGAGAACCACACCAAACCTCGCCGGAGTAACGGAGAACGTCGGAGAAGAACGACGATGAAGATGGCGAGCTAAAGGAGGCAAGGAATCTAAAGGTATTGGGAAATTGTCGAGCTAAAAGAGGTAAAGGCACAGGGTAAAAAGGTCATTATACAGTTTAATGAATGTTAGATATGGAAAATTAGAGCTTGTGTGGTAGATTAGGAAAACAAAGTGAATGTGATGGTAAATTAGGGTATTTCTCAAAAATATACTTCATATAAAAAAATGTAAATAAATACATTCTTTATTAGAAATTAAGTGAGTTAGACATTAAGTTAACATAAATATAGAAAAATTTCAAATCCAAAAAGATATACTTAGTAAAAAGGTAAATAAATATCTCATTCATTAGAAAATTAAGTAAAGTAAATTATGCAATTAAAAAAATAAATCTTCTTCAAATTAATATACATAATTATTTTTTTAAAATTTTCATGTGTTAATATGTCAATTATTGAAATGAAAAGGGTAAGGAGAATGATTTTAAAAAAGGAGAAAAGAAAACTGTTTATGTGTATGTTGATTTAAAAAACAAAAACAAAAATTAAATATGAATAAAAAATCTTATTTAAATAAACATACAAAATTAATTCGTTTAAATTTCACATGCTAGTCAATTGATCAAATTTGACATGTATAAAACTAGTTATTTGGAAACATGTCATAAAAATTAGTTGGAAACCCAAAAAAAAAGGAGGAAAAAATAATAAACAATTATAATTGTAGGTCTGATTGGTCACAACCGTAACTTTAGTTCTTATTTTTGTTGTAAGATTAATATTAATAAATATTCCTATTACTTTCCGAACAATCACTTACACCTTATTGGTTTCTCTGGTTTTTGAAAATCTCGTAATAAGTTCATTTTTAACAAGTAGTGAGAAAGTCCGTCAAGACTAGTTTTACAGGTTAAAGTTGAACTTACGTACTGAATGAGAGTGTCTGCTCTACCCCAACGACAAGTTTCAGCCATACGTCATGCCATACCTAGTGTGACCAATTGTTCTACACCTCCTCATTTGTTGGTCAAATGTAATTTTGATGCGGATTTTGACACCCTTTCTTCTTCAGTGACTGGAGGGTGGTTAGTTCGGGATCATAATTAATAGTTTTGCTAAGTGTTGTGGATTGGCTCGTCTTGGATATGCTTATAGCCCCTTGGAAGTAGAAGCTAAATTGTTCTTAGCAGCTATCCAACAAGTTTGGATGAAAGGTTTCACAAGTTGGGATTTGTGAGGTGCTTATTAAAATGGTGTATGTACTGTCTATTGACATCTCCAACATCAATGTTTGTCTTGATATTTATTTTTGGGCTATATAGTTTCATGATATCTGTTTTTTTTTACGTTACGATGTTCAAACAAATCTGCTCATAAATTAGCACGACTAGGTTATCCTGATTTTGATTTCTATTTTGATATTTCTCATCCACCTACTTGGTTGACTTCCCAATTGTATTATTTATGTTTAATATATTTATTTTTTTCGAAAAAATTGATTTTGTATCCACGTTCTCATTATTATTTAATTAGATGATGTCTCATGTTATGCATAGAATAAATTTCATATTTTAAAATATTAATTTAAGCCGTAACTTTAAATATTTTGGAAAATATAAATACATAAGTATATAAGTAAAAATGTGATAATATAGATCCTGAGTGGTATATATAAAATGTAACTATTAAATAATTTATATACTAGCTATTTTGTAATAATGAAACTACATTAATTTAATCATAAATACTGAAAATAAAAAATGAAAAATAAATAATCATAAATACATAAATTAATTAACAAATAATGTAAAAACAAAATTTTCCAAACACAATTAGTAATTTAAACTAAACTATTTTCTAAACTATTGATAAAGATATATTGTAGATGTGATTGTGTTAATTATTTTACAGTTAAAACTCTTCTAAAATATAAATAAATGTCAGGATTTACAAAATGTTTATAACGTATATTGTGTAATTAATTACATAGTAATTGTTATAAAACATCTTATGGACTCATTAACCGGCCCATTAGGTTTTACTCTTTTCTATTGTACCCTGACATCTATATATATTGTTCCAGAGATCATTAATATAGAATAAGTTTACAACACGTTATCAGCAAAACCAACTAGCCCATCCTTGTTGTGGTTAGTGTAAAACAATCCTAAGTCCTAAGTACTTCATGGTTCTAATTCACGCATCGACCCGCTGGTCGCATGTCTGTCTATTGTCTTCTCGGAACAAAGCATTTGCTAGGTTATTAGCCCAAATCATCAGGTTGCGAGCCCATTTTCCAGATTTCCCACTTAAGACTATACGTCTTGATAATGCTGGTGAATTCACTTCCCAAGCGTTTAATGAATACTGTATGGCCATGGGGGTAAGTGTAGAACATCCCGTGGCACATGTCCATAAACAGAATGGATTAGCTGAATCATTCATTAAACGAATTCAATGGATTGCTCGACCATTACTTATGATGGGTCGGCATCTCCCGGTCTCAGCTTTGGGACATGCTGCTGAACTAATACGCATCCAGCCATCTAGTGAGCATAGATATTCACCATCCCAACTGCTAACGGGTCATGAGCCAGACATCTCCCAATTAAGACATTTGGGTGTTCAGTCTATGTACCCATTGCACCACCACAGAGAACTAAAATGGGACCTCAAAGGAGGATGGAATATATGTTGGTTTTGATTCTCCCACCATTATCAAATATCTCGAGCCGACCACATGAGACCTATTTAAGGCCAGATATGCGGATTGTCGATTTGATGAATCGGTATATCATGTCTTAAGTGGAGAGACACACAAGCTGGTAAAGGAACTTTCATGGAATCAAACATCCTCACAATGGCAAGATCCTCGACTCTAGAATGTGATTCAGAGGTCCAAAAGATTATACACTTACAAAAAGCTAGCTAATAAATTGCCAGATTCCTTTGCTGACTCCGGGACAGAGTAACTAAATCGTACATACCAGCTTGTAATGCACCAGTACGGATAGATGTCCAAAAGGGACAGACTCAAGTGTCTACAGAATCTGCATCACGTAATAAACGGTCAGACCATTAGTTCCAAAGATAAGAATCCCGGAAACCAAAGAAAGGGGCAACGGTTAAAACGAGATTCCTGAAATAACAGACATAGCCGCGGCTGAGATTCACCCTAGTGAACCGATACAGAGGTTTGGGACGCCAAATCTCAAGGGTTCGAAGGGATCAATAATAATGAAATCTCTATCAATTATAGCATGTCTTGAATTCAATGGAACAGAAAAAATGTCGACATAGATGTAATCTTTGCATACAAGGTAGCACTTGAGGTTGCGCACACGTAAGAGGATCTAGAACCCACGTCTATAATTGAGTGCACTCGTAGATCAGACTGGCCAAAATGGAAAGAAGCCATAAACGTGGAGTTAAACTGTATAAAGAAAAGGAATGTGTTTGGTCCGATCATAAGGACACCATTCCATACTAAACCAGTGGGCCACAAATGGGTCTTTGTGCGTAAAAGAAACGAACTCAGTGAAGTCGTTAGATACAAGGCACGGCTTGTAGCACAAGGATTCACAGAGACCTGGAATCGATTATGAAGAGACTTATTCCCTGTGGTGGATGCAACTACTTTTCGATTCCTCATAAGTCTGGCTGTAAGAGAAAACTTAGATTTGCGGTTAATGGATGTTGTAACCGCATATCTCTATGGACCACTGGACAATGAAATCTATATGAGAATTACCAGATGGCATCGAGATTAAAGATAAGCATGCATCTCGAGTCAGCACTGCATTAGGCTGAACAAATCCTTATATGGACTGAAACAAAGCGGACGTATGTGGTATAACCGGTTAAGCGAATATCTCATCAGAGAAAGCTACAAAAACAGCGATCAGTCATGCATCTTTATCAAAAAAAATACAAACAACAAGGATTTGTGATCATAGCAGTATACGTGGATGATTTTAAACATCCTCGGAACATCTGGTGAAATCGCCCAAACAGTAGAATGCTTAAAGCAGAATTTGAAATGAAAGACCTGGGCAAAACTAAATTCTGTTTGGGGCTACAACTTGAGTACATTCAAAGATGGAATCCTTGTGCATCAATCGACATAACATTGAAAAAATACTCAAGAGATTTAATATGGACCAGGCCCACCCATTGACCAGCCCAATGGTTGTGAGGAGCCTAGGATTGGACAGTGATCCATTCGGGTCCAAAGGGACGATGAAGAAGTTCTCGGTCCTGAAATGCCATAACCTCAGTGCCATAGGAGCATTAATGTACTTGGCTAGTCACACTAGACCATACATCTGTTTTGCCGTGAGTCTCCTAGCTCATTTTAGCTCATGTCCACTAAAGGCACTGGAACGGTATCAAACACATCCTAAGGTACCTACAAGGAACTAAGGACTTGGATTGTTTTACACTAACCACAAACAAGGATGGGCTAGTTGGTTTTGCTGATGCAGGATATCTATCGGATCTGCACTGTGCCAGGTCTCAGACTGGCTATGTTTCATCCCATGGAGGAACAGCTATCTCTTGGAGATATATGAAGCAGACAATCGCTGCCACCTCATCTAACCATGGCGGAAATTCTTGGCCATTCACAAAGCTAGCAGAGAGTGTGTTTGGCTGCGATCCATGACCCAGCACATCCGATCAGATTGTGGTATGGACAAGAGATAAGAGCCTACGGTGATGTTTGAAGACAATGCGGCTTGTATTGCTCAGCTCAAGGACGGTTACATCAAAGGGGATCGGACGAAGCATATTCTGCCCAAATTCTTCTTCACTCATGAGCTACAGAAGGATGGTCAGGTCAAAGTTCAGCAGGTCCGATCAAGTGAGAATTCAGCCGATCTATTCACCAAATCATTGCGACTTCAACACTCCGAAGCTCATTTATCAGATTGGGATGCGTAGACTTAAAGATCTACAGTTATGCTCAAATCAGGGGGAGTAATGCGTGTTGTACTTTTTTTCCTTCACCATGGTTTTTCCACTGGGTTTTCCTGGTAAGGTTTTAATGAGGCAACATTCCCCAGCGCATTATAGAGACCCGGTTGAGTATCAGGCACGGTTATTTTGTCCAAGGGGGAGTGTTATAAAACATCTTATGGACTCATTAACCGGCCCATTAGGTTTTACTCTTTTCTATTGTACCCTGACATCTATATCTATTATAATAAAGTAGGGTTCAGTGAACGACATGCTGACACGTGTCCCTGTGAAACTAAATATTCTGGATTCAATTGGGCTTATCAATTTAAAAAAAAAAATTACATCTATTATAATAAATTATATAGATTTCATATTCGATTGCTCCTACTATTTAATTACATTTAATAATATTCTTATTGACATTTACTATACAATTGCCCTTAATTTCGTTTTCTAATATTCTATTCCGTTATAACTTATAAGCGCTAGATTCCATATCAAGAATATGGTTAATTATAAGATTCGACAGCTCCTACGATATAATTATATTTAATATCAAATGCTGCTACACATTCAATTGCTCCTACAAACAAAAAAAAACAAAAAAGAAGTACAAAAAGAAAAAAAAAAATAAAAAAAAAAAAAATAAGAAAAAAAAAAAAGATACAAAGAAAAATAAAAAAAAAAAAAAAAAAATAAAAAAAAAAAAATAAAATAAAAAAAACAAAAAAGAAAAAAAAAAAAAAAAGAAAAAAAAAAGGAAGATAAAACAAAAAGGAGAAAGAAAACAATAAAATACAAAAACACCAACCCTTCTTCTTCTTCCTCCCTTTAAATATTATAGTTTTAGTCAGCATAAAACACTAAAGACCAGTTTGTTCCTCTACACTTTTACAAAGTTGAAAACAACCTGAATTATTAGCTCAATATTATGTATTATAAATATTGAATTCTTTAATTGATGTTAGGTGGTAATTCAGTATTTAGTTTTTCGAGTATCCAAAATTGACGTTTGTGTTCGACATTTTTTTTAATGAACTTTTCAGTTGCCTATTTTTTTATTATGCGTGAATAGTACTTACCTTTTAAACTGATTCTTAATAGGTAATGCTACAAATAGTAAACAATCAACAATGACAGACAATGGTAAGAAGTTACCAGGTAACAAATTATGTTTTTATTGTGTTTTTTTTTCAACTGTACCTACTCGAATTTAAAAAAATTATATTCGATTAAAAGTATTTATTTGTTAAATAAAATGAGTTATTTAAGACAAAAGAGAACCAACATTTTTACCGTTATATCAATATTTCGACAAACATAACCAAAATAATCGGTTTGATAAAATAAGTTTGGAATGGTTTCTATCCAATTTATATCAAACTATAGTGTAAAATTAATTTAACGCACTGATATATAATAAATTAAAGCTAAAAATATAAGATATATATAATAGACTTTTTTATAAAAATCAATGTCAAATTTTTTTTAACACATAACCCACGCAACGCATGGGAAACTATCTAGTATATATTGTTCCAGAGATCATTAATATAGAATAAGTTTACAATATTAATGCTTTTATTCAAAGTCTTATTTTTAATATATAGCAGATATATTTTTATGAGTGATTTCATTTTATTTTTAATTTTTTTTTCACGAGTTTTAACCATATAACATTTAATCCGGCGTGGAAGTTTGGACCTAATCTAGTACTAATAGATACGGAACTTGTGCAAGTACATTCTGAGAAAACATTCGATTCGATCGTAAATTCTCTCTTAATTTTTCATGGAGGAAAAGCATAACCCTAGTTGTGACGAGTGTCTCAGACGCGATGCATCCAGTTACTGGTCCGATCTTCCTCTAGATCTCTTGACTTCAGTGTTCAAACGCCTTGGCTTTGCTAATTTCCAACGAGCTAAATCTGTATGCTCCTCTTGGTACTCTGCTTCGAGACAATCTGTGCCCAATAATCACATCCCATGGTTGATTCTCTTCCCCGAAGACGATGACAACAACAGCAATTCATGCACGTTGTTCAATCCCGAGGAGAAAGACAAACTTTACAAAACGCAAGATCTTGGTATTGAATTTGCAAAAAGTGTGTGTATAGCAACATACGGAAGCTGGCTCCTTATGCGAGATCAATGGTATAATCTCTACATTTTGAATCTTTTTACCCACGAAAGGATTGATCTGCCATCTGTGGAGTCCCAACTTGGAACAACAAAAATCGAGCGAGTAGATCATTGGTTTCACGTTTCTAACGATTACTACCTAAGGAAGGTCAAAGGTTTTAGGATACAATCCCCTGTGATTTGGATTGACGAGAAAACCAAAGATTATGTAATTCTTTGGGGACTTTCAAGTTGGTGTGTGTGTTATTCCAAGAACGCAGATAGCTCGTGGAATCAGATTCCAGAAATTTCAGATTGTCTTGACATGGTTTACAAGGATCACAAGCTTTACTTCTCTAGCAACAAAAATATTTTCACAATCTTAGATTTTTCCGGTGAGATTCCTCAACAAACCTTTCAATGTGGTATGGATCTATTAACTAGATTTAAGATAGGTTTTCGTAGTAGTCAGCTAAGTAATTCGTGGTTTGTTGATGAGACAAAACTTGTACTGACAGTAACAGGAAATGTCCTAAGGGTTCAAAGAATGTCAAGACCTTGGTCTAGAATCCTGTCATTCCGCGTCTGCAAGGTTTTCCCCAAATATGAACAAGTTGATTCTTTGGGCGACGAGACAATGCTTTTGGACCTAGGTATCACTGTGGTCGTCAATGAAGTTGAGGGACTCAATAGAAATTCCATTTATTTTAGTGGTAGTCCAGGAAAGAAGAAAACTGATATTTTTATCTTCAATATCGAGACACGAAAGATGGAGTCGCTGCGAAAATTTGATTGTTCATTAGTTCAACTCTCTAGAGCTCGATGGTTCTTACCAAGTTTCAAGCGTACATGATTGATCTCAACTTCTATGCTTTCCTCTTCAAAAAGTTCTTTTGGTTGTTGTTATTTTAATCATTTTTTTTTTGGAAACTAGATATCTAAACTATCTGTTCAGGTTCAAGTGTTACATTCAAAGAGGTACGTAAGAAAAAATGTCAGAACAGGGTTTGGGATATTGTAGTTAACTACCTACTGGATCTTAGTCTTTTTCTTGATCTTCACTAAGATGAGTCTTAGTCACTATAGCTATATGCATCTTCATGCTACATCTAGCTTCAACTTAGATATATCATTACAAGATCAATAATAGTACATTCAAACTCAAACTCTTGAACTTAATTTGTTTGTGATTGTAGTCCTTTAAGCTTGTGTTAGCTTGATTCTACTATCATAACATCTACAATGTTCACCTAATTCTCCACTGCCAATTCGTATATTACAATCGTAAAAACTGGAAGAAACATAATGATTTATTCAGCATCAATTAATTTCAGATATAGGTTTGAGTAATATAATCTTGGTTATTAAAGTATAAGTTGAAGAAACCAATTTTCTAAAGCCATCTTTTTACTTCTCTTTGTAAATTACATTGACTGATCCAATGTGCATATGAGAAGGAGGATTACGGTAAAAATGGAACCCATATACTCCTATTATTTACCGGTAAAATTCCATGTTTCGTGACTTTACATAGTCACAACACTAGTGCGATTGATGTTGATCAAATCACAAGTTGGGTTTTCAATATTACAAGTGGATTTCAATACTTTATCCCAAGTGGGACATTTTAACATTATAATAGAGTTATACAACAAATTATAGTGAGGATGATTTATCATTTTCTCTCGATAACACGAATATGAAGAGTTGAAATGATGCAAAAAAACCAAAAAAAAAGCAATCACTCACTGAGTGGTCCGACAGTCTCGAGAATGTGGTAACATTTGCCATTATTACATTCCCCAAATATTAAATATTTTTCTTGAACACCTTGTTTCTTAAAATTTCCATAAAAGCACTGAGAGGTTGATTCAGTCTTACGTACTCTTCCATCAATGGCTACAATCATCCTCGTCGTCCACTTTGCTTTCTTTCTTCATCTCTCTTACGCTTCAGGTTTATCATTTTTTCATACAATTACGTTTTGACAATATTCGTCTTTGTTAGAAAGGTTGCACAATTCTTTTACTCACACCAGCTTTGTTTTTTTTTTTTTTTTTTGTGAGCATGCAGCTTGAACAATATAACAAATGTAAACACCCAGTGCGGCCAGGAATCAAACCCAGCGCCGGCCAAAACTTACTCGCTGGCGGTGGATTTAAGCTTCCGGCAAACAAATCCCATACTCTTCAACTCCCACCACTATGATCCAGCCGTTTCTGGGGTCGCCAAGGCTGCACCTTCGACAGATACGGCCGTGGTCGCTGCGCCACCGGGGATTGCGGCGGTTCTCTCTCTTGCAACGGAGCTGGCGGTTCACCTCCGGCCACTTTGGCCGAATTCTCCCTCAACCAACTGAACCAAGGGATGGACTTCTATGACGTCAGCCTCGTCGACGGGTCTGTAAAATTTACACAAATATTATACAAATTGCTTCCTTTTTTTATAGGGAGATTTACTCAAACAACTCTTAAACTTTTTAAAATGACTAGAATGATTTCATATTTTGTGTGGTTTTTAATGGCAATTTAACTATTTGATTCATGTTAGGAAAATGAAATTTACGAGAATGCCATTAAATTATTGTGCCACAGCGGAGAGAGAAGGTGAGTTTCTGGGGAATTTGAGGGGGAAAACTTCCCTATAACAACTCTGTCGCGTATGTTACGGCAGAGTTGTTACTTACGAGCAACAACATACATAGATAAAAGATATATTAACAGTAACAGATTTAAATGACAGAGTTAATTTTAGTGGTGACAGATTTATTGAACAAACAGAGTTAAATGGTAGATTTGTGGAAGCAATTGAGTTAGTCAAAATAGTAAATGGTAGTGGTGAAAGACTTATTTCAACGGTAGAGTTGCGTGATAAAGTAAAAGCATTTGATGGTAAAGTTAAAAGGCATGATAGAGACTTAATATAATATATAGAGTTATATGGCAAAGTTGTTTATTGTGACGGCAGAGTTAATGCATATTGACAGAGTGAGGCCGTAGAGTTATTATTAGTGACAATAGATTATACATAAATGGTAGAGCAAACGGAAAACTCTATTATTTAGCGGCAGATTTATTGGTTACTAATATAGCAAATTGTTGGTATAGTTTTCGTAGAGGTGGTGATAGAGTAACGTAAGTATGCCACTCTTGACTATTCCAGATTTTAGGTCAACAAGTTGTGCCACCTTGCGAAATGACTAATTTGCCCTTCTGATTACAACTGTTGTGGCGAAAGACTAATTCCAATGGTTGAGTTGCATGATAGAGTAAAAGCAATTGATGGTAAAGTTAAAAGGCATTACAGAGACCTAAAAACCTATATAGATTTATATGGCAGAATTGTTTCTAGTGACGATAGAATTATTTTTGTTCTCGAAAAAGTCTACCATGTAGCGGCAGACTTATAGTTTTCTATAATACCAAATGTTAAGCGAGTTTCATAGAGGTGGTGATAGAGTAACGTAATTATGCCAAACTTGACTATTCCAGATTTTAGGTCAACAAATTCCGCTACCTTGCGAGATGACTAATTTGCCATTCTAATTACAACGGTTGTGGCGAAAGACTAATTCCAACGGTAGAGTTGCGTGATCGAGTAAAAGCAGTTGATGGTGGTAGAGTTAAAAGGCACTATAGAGACCTAAAACCTATATAGATTTATATGGCATAGTTGTTTCTAATGACGATAAAGTTATTTTAAGTGACGGAAAACTCTACCATGTATAGTTTTCTATAAAGGTTAAGTGAGTTTCATGGAGGTGGTGATTTAAAAAATGAGAACTAAACAGTTCCCAAATCACGGCCCATAATAGACGGTTCAAGGCCCAAAAGTGCCATGTCGAACCTTATTTTCTTCTCCAATACACTGTTAATGCAAATTGTTAGTAGACATTTGATTTGGGTTAGGCCTTAGGGAGTAAACCGGGAGTTATCAAGTTAAAGAAAACCAGAGATATATCTTGGTTTTCTGTAGCTCTAACTTAATATCCTCTTGGGTTTGTTTTTGACTTTTTGGTTCATACTTCGCATTCTCAGTCAAAATCTCGCCACCTACAACTAACTATAGATAGCTGAGACTTGCAGAGATGTCAGAGCACAAGATATCAGGAGGCTGATGATTGTGAAGATACTAAGAAATGAAAAATACCAAATTCACACATAGCTTTTACACCTCTCAATTTGAGTTATGATTTTGTAGCTCCATTTTGTAATATCATTTTGTATTCATGCGTTGGAGATAAGGAATGAAAACAGAGGAATGTGATCACAAGAAGCTCGAAGAGCATCACACAAAAAGGTCATGATTCGAAATAAAATTAGGTCTTTATGAAGCAGCATCCAATATAACAATAAATAGCAACATTAGCTTGATTAACGCTTCTTCGACACACCAACAATCTTTCTTATGCGACCAGTTGCCTTGGTGTGTTGTCCTCCGACCCAGAGACCCCAGTAATGCCCCAGACCACGATGGTTTCTGTCCATTTGTCAACTATATCAGGTTATAAAATAACCATTTGATTGACTTCAAAACCATATGAGAGTTTTTATTGGTTAGGGGATCAAACTCTAAAGTTATCATTTTGAGATTACCCAAAGCATAAACGTTTTCAATGGAGTTTTGTAACTTTTGACCACCACAAGCCGCCGTGTACTATTGCATAATGTACTGTGCAGATGATGTTTCCTACAAACAACATATCACCACAAAAACAAAAATCACACAATAACAACAACAAAAATTGAAATTTTTATAGTTAGTAATATAATTCAAAATCTGAGAATTGTTTGAATAAAACCCCCTCCATGACAATACTCCACCAACCAATCCAAACTCAGTAAAAATTAGGAAATTTCAATAAAAAATGGCATCGCAAAATGTCCAAATTGCAAATTTTTATCAAAGTTGGAAACTCGTAAACAAGATATGAAGTTAAGATTTACTAACAATGGGATAATCTTTGATGGTGAGATGAAGCAGATGACTGGAAGAAGAGACATTAATGGGAGCGGGAGCGAGAGGAGCTCCCATTAACGCCGAGGAGAAGCCTCAAATCAGACCTCCGACAAGTCGGAGTAGAAGTCACAGACTGAGCACGTGACCACTGACCTTTGACCCAATGACTAAGACCCGACCCAAGTTGTTTCGAATCCCCTCAAGACATTTCACCATTATCTGGATCAGGACCTTCCATTACAGGTCTTAAACAACCGGATCTCCCAACCAATGACTTGTTGCGGAAAGTAATAGCCTCCGTCACCGCAGCCACCGCTTCGTTTATTCCCTGGAATCGTTTCCCAAATCGATTCAACTCCTTTCAACCTATCGATAAAGTTATTTCCTAAATATATACAACAGTTACTCGTAACAAACTCACCAAATAGGGATATACATGAACTTACCAGAAACTCGTCGCCGTTATCAGATCCACGGAAACTTTCGCTTCGAATCAGGAAGAGAGATGAGAGTTCTATTCTGGTTGGGTTTTCCTTCATTCTCCGTAGCTGCGTCGAAAAACCATCGACAAAAGACTCGTCGCTTCTGCAAAGGACCGACGCCACCGTCTGGAATCTGAGGAGTCATCTCATTGTCGCATGCCTAGAGAGAAGACACCGAAAGAGGAATTAGGCGTAGGAATAAGATTTAATTATTTAATTATCCTTATTTCCTTTTTATAATTTCTTATTTTTCTTCTATTTTTAAATCAAAATGGCATAGTAAATAATTTTCAAAAATCTAAAGAAGTTATATGTCATTTTCCATCATCATCATCAAAGAGCTACAGTAAAACCTCTATAAATTAATAATGTTGGGACCAAAAAAATTTATTATCTTATAGAGGTTTTAATTTATGTTGATAAATTAATAAATTATTAATTAAAAGAGATAAAAACTTTCAGTTTATAATCTTTTAAATTTTATTTTATTTAAACTTTCTTATATTTTACAGTCAATATTATATATATTCTGTTAATATTATATTTTTTGTTAGTATTTACTTACTTTTTTGCCTTCTACGACACTTTTTTTTGTTTTAATAACTTTTTTGTTAATTCATTAAACATTCTTCACGTCATCTTATATTTTTTACACCAAACTTAGCAATGACTCCTCATCTAAAAGATTATAAAAATGTTGCCTAAAGCAAAAAGAAACTTTTTTTGGTCTATTACAAATCAAAATTTAAAAAAATTGTAAATATGTGATGGATGGGAATTGAACTCGTGATCCTTCTAAAAAAATATGGATTCAACCACTATACCCAGCAACATTTTTTAAAATGATGCCCTTATTTTGTTTTATATAAATTTGATGTTTAAAACCCTTACTCTGGGCCTTGCTTTGGGCCGGGCCTGGTTGCGAGTTCGGTCACATAACGGGAAATGTGTAGTAGCTTGTAAGAGTGCTTGCTCTGCCTTCAACTTACCAAAGTACTGTTGCACCGACTTGTTCGATAACCCAATATCTTGCAAACCAATGGCTTACTCCAAAATCTTCAAAGTCGTTTGCCCTAAAGCTTACTCTTACGCTTACAACGACCCAACTAGCATCTTCACTTGTTCCAAGCCTCACTACATCGTCACCTTTTGCTCTCACCATCGCCGTCAAATTACATAAATTAAGTAAAAAGAAAATGAAGCATTTCAATCTTGTTATGTTTTCGGAATCTTGAGTTTCTGTCTCTACATTTGTAACACCCTTCAATGGAATTCAATCAGTGTTGTATGTGTCTTGTGAGTGTAAATCTATATATGGCCCTGGTTTGCTTATCTGACATTTCCATCCAGATGATTCATCTAAATGTTCCATCCAGATGCTTCATCTGAATGTTGTTCGTTTCAATTGGATGTTCATTTAAATGGAGCATCTGGATGAACCTTAGTTTGTATGGTTCATTTTTGTAAATATTCATCTCCATCTAGATGAATTTAGTAAAAAATGACTAAAATACTCATACTTTGATCTAATGATAATTTTAAATATATTGATTTTATTTATTGATTAAAATATAATGAAAATTGAAAAAATTACGTTTTCCTGCTAAACCATAAAATCACAGAATAACGTTTTCTCGCCAAAACCGCAAAATCATAGAATTAGGTTTTTTCCGCCATAAAATCATGATTTTAGCGGAAAATTATGGAATTGAGGTTTCAAGGGAGTACGATATTACACAATTTTTCCGTCAAAATCGTTATTTGACTATTTTGGCGGAAAATTGGGTTTTCCAAATTCCATTTTGGCGAAAAATCAATTTTTCTAATTTTTCTGCCAAAACCGCAAAATCGTGGAATTAAGTTTTTGGCGGGAAAATTGCCTTTTCCGATTTTGATTTTGGCGGAAAAACACATTTCTCCAATTTTTCTGCCAAAACCGCAAAATTGCGGAATTAAGGTTTTGGCAGGAAAATTGCGTTTTTCGATTTCGATTTTGGCGGAAAAACACATTTCTCCAATTTTCCTGGCAAAACCGCAAAATTGCGGAATTAGGTTTTTGGCGGAAAAATTGCGTTTTCCGATTTCTTGGTTTTGACGGTGACACAGTTTTGAATAATTCGGCAAAAAGATTTTGTTTTGATGAAATTACAGTATTTTAAGATTTTGGTTAAAAAACATAATTCCGAGATTTTATGATTTTGACGAAAAATATTAGTCCGTGATTCTACAGTTTTAGAAAAAAAAATTAGCGCAATATTGTGATTTTTTTTAAAAAAATATGAAATATATATATAGTTTATATTATTTGAGGTATAATTGTAAATGAAGGTATTTTAGACATTACAAAATTTTGGAGAGTTATCTCCATCCAAATGGTCTAACTTGCTTCATCTAACTCATTTTAAAATTTTTGCCTAAATTTTTCAAACTCATCTAGATGAACCATTTGAATGGTTGTCATTTTTAACACTAAACGAACACTAATATCCATCTCCATCTAGATGGATCATCTGGATGAGAAAACGAACAGGGCCATAGTATAAACCCTTTTTTATGTGAGGTAAGTTTTGTATGGAGATCCATTGAAAAGTTTTAGGGAAGACCAGGTTGGCTATTTAGACTCTGCCAGACAATAAGATGGTTGTGCAGACTTGAGAAACTATGGCCATAGGAGCAGGGTCAGAATTCCCAGATATTTCATGTTGTATATGAGGAGCGTTTATTTCACCTTCAAAATAAAGCTCAGACGCTGCTCTGTTATAGTGTTCTCCCATATCAGTGTTTTCATGGCTGGGGCAATGAATAATGGTTTCTTGCAGTCCCCGTGCTTTTCATAATTAAAGTCAATAGATTATTACATAGCCCTACAACAATTGCACAATTTTTTTTTAATTTATTACAGCTAGTTTTTAAAGATTTTCGGAGAGACTAAGCTAGGCCAAGCCCGAAGGAGGGAGGGGGGACAATAGGAGAGTGTGTTATGAGTCCATCATCATTTTCAAAAAATCTTGTGACAAAAGGGCCTATATTAAAAAAAAAAAATTTTGGTTTGACCTAGAACTCTATTTTTTATTGAGTCGGGCCTGGACTAAGTAATGAAGAATCATGGTCAGTGACCTATGCCCATCATTCAAAACCTCACGAAATGCTACACATTAACATGTCGAGCGAAAGAATTTACATCTTATATAAATTAAAATATGTCTTATGTACGGGCTCTCCCTGCAATCTCCAAAACCAGCAGCTACGCTACGCCGTCTCTCAGCTCAAGCAGCCATCTTTTACTTGTGGAAAGAGCGCAACTCCCGGCTTCGTAACGGTACTCCCCTCACCTCACAAGTGATCTTTAAACATCTTGATAGGTGTATAAAGGACATCATTTTAACTCCCCTTCACCGCAAACACTTGAGGAATCTTTTGTCACTCTGGTTCGTTTTTGAGTAAATGTTTTTCAGTGATTAAGATATCCAGCCTTCACCCTGTTTCGATTACGCTTTTTTATATTTTTTGGGCCTCTTGAAACCTACTAGCTTCTCCAACTAGTGTAACATTTCCTTGGTATATATCTTAACATTTTTTTCAAAAAAATAAATATAAGATGTCTTCATGTATAATCAAAGAATCAGAGATTACTAAATTTTTTATACCAAACTTGTTTTTCCGCTGATTCTTGATCTTCTTCTCCTCCCCAAAGTAGTCCACCCTTACAAGTTAATCAACGACATCTTCATCTTATCATTGACAATGAATTATTGCTTATTCTTTTTGTTTTCCTTACATTTTGAGCCAAACATAAACTCCCAAAACCAAAAAACATGCTTTTCTCTCTACTCGATCAAAAAATGGAAAGCAAAGAACGAGAACTTCAATGTTCTCTCAATATCTGGAGACGATTCTATGGTTTCCTGGTGAAGTTATTAGCCACACAGGCCTTGAAGAAAGTAACACTTGGCCAACCACTGACACTTGGTAATGTTGAATCAAAGAATGAAAATTCTGATATTGGCTCTAACATCATAAGTAATGCTGGAGAAAACATGGTTACAAATGAAACGGTAACGATCGATGGAAAACAAGTGGAGTTACCTGTACCAAAAGAAAAGGCTCCAAGAAAAATTGTGAGCATAAAAGATGAAGTTGATGAGATACGAATAAGTTCAAGGAGAATCAAGAGGAGGACATCGAAAGAAAATTTAAGTTCTTTCGATGAGCATCATGAGGTTATGTCTTTGAAACCATTGAAATCGATTCTGAGAAAGGACTCAGGAGTAAGAAATGATCTATGATTACATATTGGATCTGTATCAAGAAAATTTCTTTCATGTAACTTATGTAATTATGTCGTGCAGCCCTGATGTCGTGATTGATATGTAAAACTAAATTTACATGCTGCCCCGTGCAACTTATGCATGGGATTAATTAACTAAGTTTTTTTAATATCAAATAAATTAGAGTTTTTATTTGATTATTATTTCAATCAATATTTTGGTTCGTTTTTTTGGTTTCTAAAACTTTTAGGCTTATAAATAATTAATAGTGTCCATTATAAATTTAATTTCAATCTGGACGTTTTGGTATGAGATCATTTAATCCCCTTACATTGCATGACAACCAAAGATACTCTTATTTTGTATTAGATTAACTAGGGAGCTACCCGCACAATGTGCGGGAAAAAAATAGTAAGAGATGATGGCATTTTTATTTTTGATGGTAGTAAATGTGATATCTCACGTTTTTAAATTTATTTTATTGCTGACAATTCATCCGTAATTGATAAAAAAATTAAGAAATGTTAGCAATTATTTATTGATTCAAATTATTTATTGAATCAAATTCTTGCGTGTTATGTTTAGCTTTAGTAGAGCAAATGATGTTCAAAATCCTTCATATATGGTATAATCCTTATTGAATATTTTTATATGTTATTATCTTGACATTTTTAAATCTACTATAAATGGAACATAACGACAACTATACATTACAACTATTTTTACACAATAGCTAATATTTCATAAATTTTTCAATATATCTTAATTTGTTCATTATATCAAATATATATATAAGTCTTCGTAAGGCATCACACAATTTTTTTAAATATTATATTACAATATTATATTTTCCTTATTTTGTTTTTTTGAAGAAATATAAATTTTCAATAAATTTCCTAAGCCTTATATAATTATCTTACAATAAATTCAAAAATAATTTAAAAAGTAATATATCTATGATATAATAAATTTTATTTGTATCAAGAAAAATGAAATTTCATGATATTTCATGATATTAACAAAATTTCGTGATTTTTATAGTAATTTAACTTTTATACGAATATATTTTTAG
>SMJT01000114.1:230058-459081 GCA_004349715.1 Crucihimalaya himalaica | reverse complement strand
TAATATATATATAAACTAAATGGTAAAATTTTTAGTTAAATAAATTTTTAAGAATAGAGTGGTAATTGATTGCTCAAAGATAATACCCTAAAAGTACTAAAGCAGTAGCTGCAGTAATATAGGGGTCGAATAACAAAGACTCAGGATATCACTCAATAGATTCTAGAATAATTAAGCTAAGCTAAATGAATTGTAACTAAGAATAACAAAACATTAAATCAAGAAGTAAATCAATGGAATAAAAAGCTAGGCCTAGGGAAGTTTGCAGGCAAATCAGAAATTACAATCAAAAACAAACGTCAGGAATGAATTAAGCTCCGCTCTTGAACTTGAAGCAAGATGTAAGTACCAACTGTCGTTGCGAAGACTATCTATGTCTAAACCTAGAATCCAAATTTCTTTGAGATTCTATAAATTCAAAACAACATTAACGATCAAGTTCAATTGTTCACAAAATCTAAAACCAAATTTCTTTGCGAATAGGTCTTTTGCTCACCAAACACTAGTTCAAGAAACCAATCACATTTTGCCAAATTAATCAACCTACCATCATATTCTAGTTCGCGAGGCTAGAATAAGCATTAATCTCAAGTCTAGGTGAAAAGCTCTATAGAATATTCCTTAACAATTCAATCGATCTAATAATTCATCAGGATACCTTTTAAAAAACCTAAGTAACAGGGAATCTACTCAGACATGGTGAATGAGAACAAACATCATGAATAAAATAGATATCATAAATAAAATAGAGTAGGAATACAAAAGGGTTCAAAGGTTCTTCTCCCAAAACTCAATTAGCAAAGATCTATCAAAGTGTCCTTTCTGGAAGGCTCAAAAACCTAATTATATAGCTAAAACACGTTTAGGAGTCTAATCAAAAAATAGGAAGAGTTCTGGTTAATCTTCGGTCTTGATGCACGTTCTGATCGCTGTATCCGATCGATACTGTAAGTGGTTCATCGATACTGGGAGATTTGTTCGTGTCTCTTTCCAAATGAATGGTGTTGATGAATGCTTCTCAGGTGTCGATCGATGCTGAACTTCAGCTCCCGAACTGCTTCAACTCCAAATTGCTTCAACTCCAGATTGCTTCAAAACCTTCCAAATAACCCAATTTAGCTCAATAGTCCTATATCCTGAAAAGAACTTGAAAGACTCTAAAACTACTGGAAAGACTCGAAAAAGGACTTATATCATGGTTAAAAGTGGGTAAAAACCATGATATTTCAACTCCCCCAGGACTTAGTATATAGATATAGCAAAAACCAAACAGAGAAAGAGGTTTGAAAAACATAGAGACTCACCTTTTCTTAGATATTGAAATGACTCTTTCCAAGCTCACAATTCATCACCTAAATAGTTTCGGATCTGACCACCATGTACTTCTCCGTAGACAAGTCGCAGCCTCCACTTATCCAATAATATTCACATATTTCTAAGCGTCAATCATACTAATCCTTCATTTGTCGTTTCAAAACTGTTGTTGATATTCCAGGAACCTTCTAGATTCTTCTCATACATGATACTGTGCGACTAAAGAACCACCAATTGCATACTTCTGGTATTGTTTCCTTTCCCCAGACTTATCTCTTTTTATGTTTCCTCTTTATTTCTTTATTTTTCTTTTAGCTTTGCAATATCAAATCAAGGTTTTAGAGCGAGTATTGATGGTGTTTGCCACCAATCCTGAAACTCGAAATCGTGTCCAATGAAGCTAATTGTTAGATGAAGAACTGTTAGATCATGAGAGCACAGTTAGAAGCAACAGAATCAATAGATAGCCATAAGTTCAACAAGTAATGACAATGAGATAGACAAGTTCAGAAATGAAAGCAAAACAAGAGAAAAGAAAAGAAAAGAAAAAGTGAAACCCAGGAGCAGAGACTAGTCGTCTGAATCATCATCGTCATCTGAAACAGCATAGCGAGATGAAGGTGCAGGAGCAGATGTCTGGCGGCGCTGTGAACGGCGAGGTTGACTTCCAGCAAAGTCATCTGCGGGTGCCTCGGCTGCAACGATAGGAATAGATGGGAGCTGGCGTGGGGCGCGGACACGCGTGGATGGAGCAACAGAGAGAAAACTCGGGTCTGGATCGAAATGCAGCTGAGAAGGGTCGTCGCCAAAGCGGGTTAGAGTGCGATTGGGGAGCTGCACGAAGAGCTCTCCATCTGTCGTGGGTAGGCACCAGCGACGAGTTGGCTTCAGCCAACGCATGTGCTGCATATGCTGCTCATCCATCAGAGAACGAGCTGTGACAATCGAACATGCTGAAGTCGATATGCCAAAGTGCTCTAAGATAGGGGTGAGGAGGCTGCCAACTGACTCAGTCTTCCGCGCCGTGGCATAGTTGCGACCAGAGAAAGGCTTGGTCGTCAGAGAGACCAAATGGTGCGCGAACAGAGCGCCAATGTTGACCGCGAGGTTCCTCTCGGGCCACTCATACCTGTCCTCAGGGATAAGATCGCCAATGGCCTTGTACAGTAAAATCAGCTCTGAGATCCTCAGCTTGTTTGGCTCCATCTTGCAGAGAAGAGTGGTGCTCAGAATGCGGTCGACGCAACGCAGAGTCGGATGGCGGATGTCTATCTGTGTTGTGTTCTTGGAGTGGTAGGCTCCAAGACTGATGTGACGCCAAAAGACTTGTACGTCTTGAAACTGGGAAGGAAGAGCTACCTGCTGAGGATAGGGATCGAACCCGTAGATAGCGCAGAGGTAGGGAGAGGCAACCTGTAACGAACCCCTCTGATCAGGAAAGTCAAAGTGCCCTCTGAAGCAGTGCGGTGGACCTCATCTCTGTAATACACCCGAGCTGTGGCGAAGAACTGGCGAACGAGGTCTGGATAGAGATCATACTGCCGTGAGTACATTGTCCCCAGACCAATCTTATCAAGCATCTCTGAAAGCTCCACATCGATACCGAGACGGCGCATGGTGTGTGGATCAATGAAGCTCTGAGGACCAGTGTTGTCTGTGAAGCCACCTTTCAAGACCTTGTAGCGATCTCGGGTCAGAACAGCGGCGATGACTCCGGCGTGCCAATACGAGCCACAGAATGCCTCGACCTCATCCTGAAGACTGAACTCGTGGCGTGGAGGATTGGAACCGGAAGCGTTATCCTGTCGTGCCTTCTTGCGGGGAGCCATCTGAGAAGAAATCGAAAAGAAAACAGAAAGCAGATTAGCTCGTGTGTCGAATAAGTGCAGGTATCGATCGTTACCAAGGGTGTATCGATCGATACTTTGGGTGTAGGCACACATGTTTTCTACATATGCATCGCAAATTTCACTCTATCAACCTAAAATCGAATTCCTCAAAGTACTCTATCTCTATCAGACCCATTTTCATCCTAACATAACAATTTTATTCTCCTAGAGCTAAAGATGACAAGAAACAGAGCAAGAACTTCACAACAAAGGAACCCCAAACTGAATCTGTCAACAAATCTAAAAGGATGAAATCGATTACATTACCTTGTAGATCGAAGGTATGATAAATGGAATGACAATGTGATCACAAATCCGAGTGGATTAGAGTTTGAAATCGAAGAAAATGATGGAAAATCAAAAAGGTTGTGAGAGAGTGAGAGAGAAGGGGCGGCGTCGAGCGATATGATTATGATGTAGTGAAGGATAAAGCTCGAGGGTTTTATAGAAAAACCTACCTGGGTATTGAGTATCGATCGATACAGTAAGTGGTATCGATCGATGCTCCACGTAATAGCACAATTCTCTTTGGCCTCGGTATCGATCGATACCAAGGGGGTATCGATCGATGCTCATCGTCTGGACCTGGTTCACGTGAAGACATAAGACAAAAAAAAAACAAAAAATCAAAAAAAAAACGTATGTACAGACTAACCAGTGGGTTGCCTCCCACCAAGCGCTTGTTTAATGTCGTTAGCTCGACATGGTGATCAGTTAGGCAGCTGGTGGTTCGGCCAGCGGCACAATGTGGCCATCTGGAATGGTGGCTTTCGCCCAATAGTGTTTCACCCGCTTTCCATTGATAGTGAACTCCTTTCCTTCAGTACTCAGCAAGACTACTGCACCGTGTGGGCGAACTTCCTTGATTGTGAAAGGACCTGACCAACGAGAGTTGTAAACGAGAGTTGTACAGAAGTACCTGGTCATTTGGTTCAAAGTGGCGAGAGAGGATTTTCTTGTCGTGATAGGCCTTGGTCCTCTCCTTGTACAGTTTGGAGTTCTCACAGGCGAAGTGTCTGATCTCATCTAACTCATTCAACTAAACCAATCGCCTTTGAGCAGCAGACTTGATGTCGAAATTCAAAAGTTTGGTAGCCCAAGCTACCTTGTGCTCTATCTCAACCGGAAGATGACATGCTTTCCCATACAGCAAATGGAATGGTGTGGTTCCAAGTGGTGTTTTTTACGCTGTTTTGTTTGCCCAAAGAGCTTCGTCGAGTTTTAGTTCCCAATTTTTCTGTGTATTGCCAACTGTCTTCTCCAAAATCTCCTTGATCTGTCTGTTGGAGACTTCGACTTGTCCGCTGGTTTGAGGATGATATGGTGTGGCAACGCGGTGATGAACGCCATACTTTCTCAGCAACTTCTCGAAGATTTTGTTGATGAAATGAGAACCACCATCACTGATGACAACTCTGGGTATTCCAAATCGAGGGAATATGATGGTCTTGAACAGTTTTAGAACCACTGCAGAATCGTTGGTAGGACTAGCAATTGCTTCTACCCACTTGGAGATGTATTCGACGGCGACCAATATGTATCTGTTCTTTCGCGATGGAGGTAATGGTTCCATAAAATTAATACCCCAGCAGTCAAAAACTTCAACCTCAAGGATGAAGTTCTGCGGCATCTCATGGCGTTTGCTGATCTTTCCTCTTCTCTGACTCACTTCACAATGAGAGATGAAGGTGTGAGCATCATTAAACATTGTAGGCCACCAGAAACCAGCTTGCAGAACCTTAGAAACTATTTTGAATGTAGCAAAGTGCCCAGCATACTCAGATCCATGGCAATGAAACAGAATCTCTGGTACCTCAGATTCATCTATACACCTTCTTTATATCCCATCTGAACATTGCTTGTACAGATATGGTTCATCCCAGAAGTAACGTCTGACATCTCTCATGAATTTCTTCTTGACATACTTCTTGAGATGCTTTGGTTCGTAGTCAGCAGCAAGGTAATTTGCTATATCGGCGTACCAAGGTTTAACAGGAGAAGTGACAGCCAAGGATTCCTCAAATTCAGATTGATCTGCAGACAAATCGGTAGTGGAGAATAGCTGGTATCGATCGATACAGTAAGAGTATCGATCGATGCTCGTATCGTGAACTGACAACAGCAAGTCTTGAGGGTATTGATCGATACTCCAATGGTGTCGATCGATGTTCGTCTTCTGTAATAGCAAAATCGAATCAGAACCAGTTTCAACGAAGTATATCCTCTCCTCAGGTAATGAATCGTCAATAGGAACTTCTTCACTGATCTTCATACGTGAGAGATGATCTGCAACTCCATTCTCCACTCCTTTCTTGTCTTTGATCTCTATGTCAAAACTTTGGAGCAGTAAAATCCATCGACACAATCGAGGTTTCATATCCTTATTTTGCAGCAGGTACTTAAGAGCAACATGGTCAGTATGAACAATCACTTTGCTCCCTATCAGATAGGAACGAAATTTCTCGAAAGAGAACACAACAGCAAGTTACTCCTTCTCAGTTGTACTGTAGTTCCTTTGGGTGTCATCCAGTGTTCTGCTGGCATAATATATGACATGGAGCTTCTTGTCTTTCCTCTGTCCCAAAACTGATCCAACCGCGAAGTTGCTCGCATCACACATGATCTCAAAAGGGAGGTTCCAATCTGGTGGTTGAACAATAGGAGCAGTAACCAATGCCTTCTTGATCATTTTGAATGCGACGAGACATTCTGGTGTAAAATCGAAGGTGACATCTTTACACAGCAGAGCCGTAAGCGGACGAGCTAAATTGGAGAAATCTTGAATGAATCTGCGATAGAACCCGGCGTGCCCAAGGAAACTCCGAATGTCCTTCACAGATGTAGGCGGTAAAAGGCTTGTCATGACCTAAATCTTAGCCTTATCAACTTCAATCCCAGCCTTAGAAACCTTATGTCCCAGAACGATGCCGTCTTGAACCATAAAGTGGCACTTCTCCCAGTTCAGAACGAGATGCTTCTCCTCACAGCGCTGAAGTACCTTGCATAAGTTGTCCAGACATCCCTTAAATGAAGACCCATAAACAGAAAAGTCATCCATAAATACCTCCATGAACTCCTCGATCATGTCTGAGAAAATCGACATCATACATCTCTGAAATGTAGTTGGAGCATTACACAACCCAAACGGCATCCTCCTGTAGGCGAACGTACCGTAGGGACAAGTGAATGTCGTCTTCTCCTGATCATCTGGGTGTATCGGGATCAGGAAAAAGCCTGAGTATCCATCCAGGAAGTAGTAGTATGGGTGACTTGCCAACCTCTCCAGCATTTGATCAATGAATGGCAATGGGAAATGATCTTTCCTCGTCGCCGCATTCAGCTTCATGTAATCGATACATATGCGATGCCCGGTGATCGTTCTCGTTGGAATCAGCTCATCTTTCTCATTCTTCACCACTGTGAAACCTCCTTTCTTAGGAACAACATGAACCGGACTGACCCAGCTGCTGTCAGAGATGGGCATAGATGACTCCTGCTTCCAGAAGTTTCAAGATCTCTTTCTTTACCACTTCTTTCAAATTTGGGTTAAGCCTCCGCTGATGCTCGATTGAAGCTTTCGACTCGTCCTCCAGATGAATTCGATGCATGCACAGATCTGGTGAGATACCTGAAATATCATCAAGAGAATAGCTGAGAGCTTTGCGATACTTGCGCAGCTTGCTCAGCAGTAAGGCGACCTCTGCGTTGTTCAAAGAAGAATTGACAATCACAGGATAAGTAGAGTTAGGGCCAAGGAAAACATACCTCAAGTTAGATGGTAGTGGCTTAAGATCAAGCTTAGGAGCTCTCTCTCTTCACTCCAATCGCTCAACAAATCAAATCTGGCACGAGAAATAACCAGCTCCTCGGGAAGAAAAGGTGGGTATCGATCGATACCTCCTGTGGTATCGATCGATGCTTCAGCATTGTTGTCAAGGATCATGGCATAAGCAGCATCAACCTCTGTGGGAACTAATCCTGTCTCAACTAAGCAAACCAACGCTCTCACTAGGGGATTCTCAGGGTGCAACCTCATGAAATACTCATCTGATAGCTCACTGAAAGTGTCGATGAAGAATGTTTAACCGTCTATGGTTGGTTTCTTCATCATCTTTTCCATGTTGAAGGTCATAATCAGATCACCAATGTTGAGGGATATTCTCCCATTCTTGCAATCGATTAGGGCGCCAGTTGTAGCTAGGAATGGTCTGCCCAAAATCAGTGGATCCCTTGGTTCAGCATCATACTCGAGAACTATGAAATCAGTTGGAACTAAACAGTCTCCAATAGTAATCAGAACATCTTCGAGTAATCCTTCGGGAAATCGAACCGATCGATCAGCAAGGATTAGAGAAATCCTAGTTGGTGTGAAGTCTGTCATCCCCATTGATGCAAGATGCGGAAGGTGGATGAATGATCAGGGGATGGAGTGCAACGGATGGATGGTTGAATTAAGTGAGATGATCGACTGATGTGGTGATGGCCGAGTGAAGTGATGAAGTATGGACTGATCGATTGGTGAGGTGAATGCTCGTAGGATGCAACGAACGGTGGAAGAGATCGAAGGAAGGTTGGACTGAAGTCGCAAACCGTCTTCGGAGTTGAATGAATGTAAGAGCGAGTGGTGAGTGATACTAATGAGGGGCAGATCGAATGATAGATGATGGTCGAGTGAGAAGAATGATGGATCGATGGTCGCCACACAAGATTGTGAATGATCTTGTGATAAGACAAACAATCAAGTCGCCTTGATATTACTCACAAGGAAAGATGATTGGGTTCCAGAAGTCTCAGATCACGGAGAGTTCTAGGGTTTCAGAGATGAACTGCGTTATGTTATAGATAGGTAAAAAAATACACTGCTGCTAAGGAACCTTATATAATGGTTCGTGCAGCTGATGCCTTCGTGGGCTGAAAACCTAATATATCAATTGCTAATCTAAAGTCCTAAAGCGAAAATGCAATAAAACAACCTATTACAAACTATTAAACGTCATAAAAACGAACATATAAATATATTACAAAGTCCTAAACTTATACTAATCTTTTGGTCCTGCAAAATGAGCAAACACAATAATATTAATTGAAACACATACCTGGTCGATTTTGATAAGGGAGAGTGGGCCTAGATGGGCTAAATGGTGAAAACCATCTTGACTTCTTCATTGGGCTCATCCTGGCCTGTTAAACACTTAGTCGAATTTGGAGAAGTTTCTTGAATGGGCTTGGACGCTTTTACTTGATCCAGGAAGGCTTGAATGCTCTTGTTGAATAGCTCTCTAAGTCTTCGAGTTCCTGATCTTGTTCTTGGTGGCTCTCTCATAATTGTGATATCTTCAGCAACTGGAACATCCTGAAAGGCTTCTGACGGATTGTCTTCTTGTTCAGTCTCTATGTCCTCATCATTCCCTCCCTCTTGAAAAGGTTCTGACCTCAGAACTTCATCATCTGCAACATTGTAAGGAAGCAAGTCAGAAACATTGAATACTGGAGAAATAGTTAACTCACCTGGAAGATCCAGCTTGTAGGCGTTGTTGTTGATCCTTTCTAAAACTCGGAATGGTCCAGCTCCTCTTGGTGCGAGTTTAGCCTTCCTTTGTTTGGGAAACCTCTCAGTCCGCATATAAACCCAAACCCAATCGCCTGGGTTGAAGATGATTTCTTTGCGCCCTTTATCTGCAGTCTCCTTGTACTTTGATGTTTTCTTCTCAATGTTCTCTTTCACCTTCTGGTGCAACTTCTTGATAACTTCAGCTTTAACCTCTCCATCTTGATTAGTAACGTCTAGTGGCGGCAATGGTACAAGATCTAAAGGAGTAGTTGGCTGAAATCCATAAACAATCTCAAAAGGTGACAGCTTCGTAGCAGAGTGGTTAGCATGGTTATAAGCAAATTCAACAAATGGAATGCAGTCTAACCAGTTTCGAAAGTTCTTACCAACCGTTGCTCTCAACAGAGTAGAGAGTGTTCGGTTTACTACCTCTGTTTGCCCATCGGTCTATGGGTGACAAGTTGTTGAGAAGAGTAGCTTTGTTCCTATCTTCCTCCATAGAACCCTCCAGAAATGACTTAGGAATTTCGTGTCGCGGTCTGAAACAATGGTTCTTGGAATCCCATGTAGTCGAACTACTTCTCTGAAGAACAGGCTGGCTGTTTGTGTAGCATCATTTGTCTTGGCACATGGAATGAAATGTGCCATCTTTGAGAACCTGTCCACTACAACAAAAATAGAATCCTTTGCTCGGATTTTGGGTAAGCCTAAAACGAAGTCCATACTAATATCTACCCAAGGCATTGAAGGAATAGGAAGAGGCATATATAACCCGTGGGGATGTGACCTGGATTTAGCTTTAAGGCATGTAACACATTTGGAGCAGAATCGTTCCACATCCTTCTTGAGATGGGGCCAGAAGAAATGCTCCACCAAAACACTCAGAGTCTTGTCTACTCCGAAATGCCCCATAAGTCCTCCTCCATGCGCTTCTTTGATCAGCAAGTCTCTCATAGACCCCTGAGGAATACACAAACGTTTTTCCCGAAATAGATAATCATTATGAATGTAATAAGAACCTGAGGGTGTTTGAGAGCAGTTCTGATATATGGGGCTGAAGTCTGGATCATCTTTGTAAGCCTCCTTTAGATGTTCGAATCCTAGAACTTTAGCCTCCAATGTTGTGATCAGCAGGTGTCGTCTGGACAGTGCATCTGCTACCACGTTCTCTTTGCCTTTCTTGTACTTGATGATGTATGGAAATGACTCCACAAACTCCATCCACTTAGCATGACGTTTCTTTAGTGTTGTCTGACCTCTAAGGTGCTTCAACGTCTCATGATCAGTGTGGATAACGAATTCCTTTGATAGGAGATAGTGCTGCCACGTCTCCAATGATCTGACTAGTGCGTAGAGCTCTTTATCATAAGTTGAGTAGTTAAGGCTGGCTCCACTTAGTTTCTCACTGAAGTAGGCTACTGGACGTCCTCCTTGTGTGAGTACAGCTCCAATACCTAGTCCTGAGGCATCACATTCAATTTCAAACGTTTTGTTAAAGTCAGGCAAAACCAGAACAGGTGCATTAGTTAAACGAGATTTAAGAGTATTGAAAGCGTCTTCTTGGGCTGGTCCCCATTTGAAGGCAATGTCCTTCTTAATCACAGCTGTGAGAGGAGCAGCCACAGTGCTGAAATCTCTGACAAATCGCCTGTAGAAGCTGGCTAGTCCATGGAAGCTCCGGACATGTCCTATGCTTGTTGGAGTTGGCCAATCCTGTATTGCCTTAATCTTTTCTTGGTCCACCTGTAATCCCTGAGAACTTACAACAAAACCTAAGAAAATAACTTCGTTAGCAGCAAAAGAACACTTCTTAAGGTTCCCATACAGGCCCTCTTTCTGAAGTGTTTCTAGAATCAATTCAAGGTGCATTAAATGATCTTCAAACGTTTTACTGTAGATAAGTATGTCGTCGAAATAAACAACTACAAACTTACTGATGTATGCCCTTAAGACATGGTTCATTAACCTCATAAAGGTGCTGGGGGCGTTGGTGAGGCCAAATGGCATGACCATCCATTCATACAGACCCTGCTTGGTCTTGAATGCAGTCTTCCATTCGTCTCCTTCTTTCATCCTCACTTGATGATATCCACTCCTGAGATCAATTTTTGAAAATACATTAGAACCAGATAGCTCATCAAGCATATCATCTAACCTGGGAATGGGATGGCGGTATTTGATGGTGATGTTGTTGATTGCGCGGCAATCTACACACATCCGCCAAGTTCCATCCTTCTTGGGCACCAACAGAACTGGGACGGCACAAGGACTAAGACTCTCTCTGATGTAGCCTTTCTCCATCAAGTCCTGAACCTGCTTCTCCAATTCCTTAGCTTCTGTGGGATTCACCCTGTAAGCTGGTCTGTTGGGTAGTGCTGCGCCGGGAATGAGATCAATCTGATGCTCTATTCCTCTTATGGGTGGCAATCCAGCTGGTATCTCTTCAGGGAATACCATCTTAAACCTGTCAAGCAAAGAAATGATTTCTTGGGGAAGCATCACTTCCTGTGTTCCTGTAAGACAAATATCTCTGAAAACCATTAGTAGCACCGTTTCTTTATGTTCTAAAGCTTTACAAATAGTGCTAGGTGTGATGTAAAGGTTAGTCTTACTTACCTTAGCATCTGTAGCAAATTTAGTCTGCATCTCATGTATCTCTTGAGGAGACAATGGTGCAAGCTGGAATTTGCGTTTCTGGAAGGTGAGGGAGTGAGTGTTGGTGCGTCCGTTGTGCAGAACTTCTCTGTCAAACTGCCATGGGCGTCCGAGCAGAATATGTCCTACCTGCATTGGCACTACATCACAAAGAACCTCATCCTCATACTTACCTATTCTGAAAGGCACTTTGACTTGCTCCTGGATTCTGATTTCAGTGTTGGAGTCTAACCATCTCAGTTTGTATGGTCTTGGGTGTGAGGTTGTCTTCAAACCTAGCTTATCAACCAAAACTCTACTAGCAGCGTTAGTACAGGAACCTCCATCTATGATTAAGCTACATACCTTGTTCTGGACTGAACAGCGTGTGAAGAACAAGTTCTCCCTCTGGATGGTGTCTGGATCGCTCATTGCACTTAGAGCCCTGCAGACAACAAGCATGTCTCCGGTCTCTGCATATGCGATCTCCTCCTCTGAATCAGCAGCTTCCAAGACTTCCTCCTCGTCTTGGGATTCATATCCTCCTTCTTGTGTGAGGATCATGACTCGCTGGTTTGGGCACTCTCTAGCATAGTGTCCCTTTCCCTGACATTTGAAACAGGTTATATCTCTAGCTCTAGTATTAGAAGCAGAAGACTTACCTGGTTCCTGACGGTTGTTTCTGGTGGCGTCAAAGGCTGGTTTCTTTTCCTGGGGTGTGGTTGTAATAGCCTTGCCTTTATCAACACTACTGGGCTGGGGTGCGTTCCATTGGTTCCTTGCTGGAGGTGCACTCCATTGGTTAGGCCTGGAACGGTTTGTTGCAGCAGTCTTCTTCTTGATTCCCTGTTCAGCCTGCACAGCAACATGCAGTAACTCATTTAAATCATGACAAGTTTGACGTTCTACCTTTCTGGCGATGCGGTCATTGAGTCCATCAATGAAGTGTCTCATGAGGACTTCTTCACTCTCATCTAATGCCATTCTGTTTCTGAGCTGTTCGAACTCCTCAAAGTATTCCTCCACACTTTTTGTCTTCTGGGATAGCTGTCTGAATTGTCTTTGCATTTCCCTGTGGTAGTGAGGGGGAACAAATCGCCTTCTGAAGTTGAACTTCATGGCTACCCACGTTGTGATCTGTTCGAAGTGGTTTCTTCTGCGGTCTTGAGTTTCTCTATCCCACTAGGATAAGGCGTGATTCGTGAGTTGAGCTGAAGCAAGTGCTATCTTCTTCTGGTCATTGTACTCGTAGTAGTCGAAGATGTACTCCATGCGTCTCTCCCAGTCTAAGTAAGCCTGTGGATTAACTCTTCCTGCAAAAGTAGGAACAATTAGTTTTAAATCTTTAAAACCACCACGGTTTACCTCCCTTTCCGGACGGTTGTAGTTGAAGTTGTGGTTGTCGTTTGCAGCCTGGTTTCTCCTCCTTGCTCTGGCGTCGAGGGTGTGGTCACTGCCCTCATCGTCGGCTTGCTCCTCTTCTCGGGGAAGCTCTAATCGTCCAACTCGTTGTTCGATTCTCCCAATTTGAGCTGCCAAGTCATTCGTCATGTTCTGAAGAGCTTCTAACAAGGCAATGTTAGGGTCGGTTTCCATTCCTGCCATGGAAAACCTGGTCCTGCAAACACTCGAAAAAGACATCAAGGGACTCGGGAACAAAAGGTGTAAGCTTAGAAAAATAAACCGAAAAATTAAAACTAAACCTATGATTAAAAAAATTAAACTGAACCGACTAACTTAATTTAGACCAACAAAATTAAACAAAACCGAAATTAAACTAAACCAACAAAAATTAAAAATAAACCAACGAAATTACTAAACCAAATTAATAAACTAAACCGAACAAGTAACTTATCCTAAACTAAAAAAAAAATTCGAATTTAAACTAACCTAGCAAAAAAAATCGGAACCACTAATCCTAACAAGATTTCGAACTCTAACTAGCTAACTAAAAAGTCGGACCTAACAACTAACAAAGGATTTCGAAATAAAACTATCTGAAACAACCTAATCGAGATAGACTAAAACTAAAAATCTAAACGACACACACAAGACATCAACGAACAAGAGAACGACTAAGAGACAAGAAGCAAACAACGAAACAAGCGAAACAACAAAACAAGCGAAACAACAAAAACAACAAAAGACTTAGGACTTAACAAGCGATCACGAGTTCGAACCTAGACAGATTAACAAGCAACAAGGAATGAAAGGAACTAGACCAACGAAGACAACTAGTTAACCAACGAACAGAATGATACTAAACAGATCAACAAACGAATGCAGAACAGAACAAAAGGACTAGACAACAATCGGATGTGAACAAGGAAACAAATGACTAAGAACAAAACAAGCAACGAAAATAACAAATGCAACACTCGAACACAAAGCGAATGACAAGAAACAATAACTAATCACAAACGAATGATCAAAAGCAAAAGGAAAGAAGGTTGAGCGAGCCTGGTATAGGAGCTAGAGCTCTGATACCAAATGATGCAAGATGCGGAAGGTGGATGAATGATCAGGGGATGGAGTGCAACGGATGGATGGTTGAATTAAGTGAGATGATCGACTGATGTGGTGATGGCCGAGTGAAGTGATGTGGTGATGAAGTATGGACTGATCGATTGGTGAGGTGAATGCTCGTAGGATGCAACGAACGGTGGAAGAGATCGAAGGAAGGTTGGACTGAAGTCGCAAACCGTCTTCGGAGTTGAATGAATGTAAGAGCGAGTGGTGAGTGATGCTAATGAGGGGCGGATCGAATGATAGATGATGGTCGAGTGAGAAGAATGATGGATCGATGGTCGCCACACAAGATTGTGAATGATCTTGTGATACGACAAACAATCAAGTCGCCTTGATATTACTCACAAGGAAAGATGATTGAGTTCCAGAAGTCTCAGATCACGGAGAGTTCTAGGGTTTCAGAGATGAACTGCGTTATGTTATAGATAGGTAAAAAAATACACTGCTGCTAAGGAACCTTATATAATGGTTCGTGAAACTGATGCCTTCGTGGGCTGAAAACCTAATACATCAATTGCTAATCTAAAGTCCTAAAACGAAAATGCAATAAAACAACCTATTACAAACTATTAAACGTCATAAAAACGAACATATAAATATATTACAAAGTCCTAAACTTATACTAATCTTTTGGTCCTGCAAAATGAGCAAACACAATAATATTAATTGAAACACATACCTGGTCGATTTTGATAAGGGAGAGTGGGCCTAGATGGGCTAAATGGTGAAAACCATCTTGACTTCTTCATTGGGCTCCTCCTGGCCTGTTAAACACTTAGTCGAATTTTGAGAATCAGTTTCCTTGAATGGGCTTGGACGCTTTTACTTGATCCAGGGTAAGGGTTGAATGCTCTTGTTGAGATCAGCTGCTCTAGAGGTCTATCTGAGTTGCCTCGATCTACTGTTTCCTTGGTGGCTCTGAAATTCGTAGATATCATAGCAAACTGAACATCCTGAAAGCTTTCTGACGGATTGTCTTCTTGTTCAGTCTCTATGTCCTATCACCCACCTCCTTAGCTACTGAAATACGCATGAGATTGCAACTGAGCCAAGATCGCAAAGTGAACGGTTCAAAACCTCTCGTGGAGATTGTGCAATCCAAGACAAAACTTCCAGGGTCTGGTAGTTTCTCTGGAATCTTGTTACTGCATTCGTTGTGTGGTTCGAAGTACCCCTTCCTAAGATTCACATTGTTGCGTAACCATCCTCTTGATGTATCTCCTGACTAACGTCATGGGTGCATAGTGCAGTCCTGATAGCATCTACGAACGGAGTTCAACAACCAACTTCTCTAGCATTTGCCTGCATCTGGTCTCTTCTATTTCTTTCTTAGACTTAGAAAGAGGTCGAGGGAAAGGAATCTTTGGTACATAAACTCTCCCAACATGTCCTGTAGTCTGCTTCTGGTGACTTTTGACTCGTTCGGTATCGATCGAAGGGGAGAGAGGTCGATCGATACTTGTGATTTTTTAACTTGTTCCCACAGAACTCCAAACAGGCAACGATCGATGTTGAGCGTGGTATCAGATTGATTACTGGGTGAGTATCGATCGATTACTGGAGGAGATTTCAGTAATCGCATCGTCGTCATCGTCGTCTTCCAGCAAGATCGACGAGCTGCTTTAGGCGAGTAAATGGAATGACTTCTCTTCACTTCTCAAGTAGATGGAATGAACATGCTCCCTTGGATTCACCGTCTTTCCCGGAAGAAAAACCATCCTTGTCTCTTTATTTGTCTCTGCAGTCTGGACACCTGAGTTTCCAGCTCTTTCTGATGGATGTTCAGAGCTTCGATTTTTCCATTCAAATCAGTGTACAAAGCATCCATCTTTCCATTGAAATCAACAGTCATCTTTTAGCTGCCCCTCAAGATTGTTCAAGCATTAGTCTCAACTTTGCTCTCCTGAGTCTTGGGGAGGTGGTGTCTGATAAGATGAATTTCCATAGGTGCGAGTGTACCACACTGTTCTGAAATGGCTTCTAGCAAAGGAGTTTGCTCCGAAATTCGAAGAACTTGAAATCAGATTTGAATACTCCTCTCTGAGAGAATTGTTATTGAAACCGCTGGTTGTACGCGAATTCTGAAAACATTTCCAAATAATGTAGTTTTGACCATCCTCTGCTTCACCGCTCATCGATGTATCGTTCTCGACTTCCTCTGCAAAATGCACTTGCTCTTCTGTTGCTTACCCACTAACAGATTGTGAACTGACTCCAGCTTGGCATGTACTTCAACAACTCGCAACCCATCAACGTTTCCATTCTGCTTCTTTCTCTCGAAATCTGCCATTCTTAGTGCTGTTGCTAGATGCCAAGTTTCCAATCAACACATAAGCTTCCTCGGATACCTGGTGTGAAATTCCATTGCTTGCAGCGTCCAAAGCCATCTGATATACCTCCAATCGATACTCTGAAGAAGATACCAATAACTGAACCTGCGAAGAAACCGTGTGGTGAGGGTAGTCCCCTGATAAGACCGAAATCGAAGCCCAGGCAGCCTTGAATGCCTCTGTTGCTCCCTGGAGAAAAAAATAGTGAGATCTGTCGTTCCTGAGCTCTTCTGATCTCGCGTCATCATAAAAGTTGTTCAGAAAAGCAGTCTTAGTCTCCTCCCAAGTAGTCAAAGAACCAGGAGGCAACTGCTTCAACCAGTAAGCTGCATCTCCACTAAGAGTATGGGAAGAGCTTACAGAAGAGGAGAAATCATTGGACACTTCCATTGTATTTGATACTGGTGACCAAATCCTCGAAACCTCTCAATATGATCCATGGGATGCTCATGAGAAAGACCTGTGAAAAGGGTGCTGGCCTACAAGAGTGTAGTTAGCGGCTTCAGCTCAAAGTCATTTCTTGGGAAGTTGGAAAATACGAATCGCAGATTTGGTTTTGCATAACTGATCTGGTCTGTTGTACTCCCAAGCGTTCTGGCACGATTAACCTGAGCATCTCCCAACATTTCCCACGCACAGCTGGTGGGATAATCTCATTAGCTAGCAGTGCAGGGGCCACAACATTTCCTTCTGCATCAAGCCTCTGCCTTGCGCGTCACACATGTGACCTTCCTGCATCTACTCAACCGCCTCATCTCTCGAGCAAGCACAATCAGATGGGTTCATCTCAGCTTGTTTCTTTTGCTTTCTGATTGTACGCTCTAATTCAGCATGCTCTTTGTTAGATAGATTGGTCAACTGCTTTGTTCTTGCTTCTTATGGTCTCTCTATGCTGCATACACCTGAAAACACAGAAATATGAATCACGTAAGTGACGAGAAATAACAACGAGTATCGATCGATACCAAGGGGGTATCGACCGATGCTCAACAAATTAGTCAAAATTCTAAACTGTAATCTAATGGTGAAATTTGAGTCCCCGGCAACGGCGCCAAAATTTGATATGCTCAAAGATAATACCCTAAAAGTACTTAAGCAGTAGCTGCAGTATATAGGGTCGAACCACAAAGACCAGGATATCACTCAATAGATTCTAGAATAGGAATTAAGCTAAGCTAATGAATGTAACTAAGAATAACAAAACAATTAAATCAAGAAGTAAATCAATGGAATAAAAGCTAGGCCTAGGGAAGTTTGCAGGCAAATCAGAATTATCAATCAAATCAAACGTCAGGAATGAAATAAGCTTCGCTCTTGAACTTGAAACACAGATGTAAAGTTAAACCAACTGTCGTTGCGAAGACTATCTATGTCTAAACCTAGAATCCCAAATTTATTTGCAGATTCTATAAATTCAAACAAGCATTAACGATCAAGTTCAATTGTTCACAAAATCCTAAACCAAATTTCTTTGCGAATAGGTCTTTTGCTCACCAAACACTAGTTCAGGAAACCAATCACACTTCGTGCCAATTAATCAACCTAACATCATATTCTAGTTCGCGAGGCTAGAATATGCATTAATCTCAAGTCTAGGTGAAAAGCTCTATAGATATTCCTTAACAATTCAATCAGATCTAATAATTCATCAGATACCTTTTAATAACCCTAAGCCTAACAGAGAATCTACTCAACATGGTGAATGAGACAAACATCATGATAAAAATAGATATCATAAATAAAATAGAGTAGAAATACAAAAAGGGATTTCAAGGTTCTTCTCCTAAAAACTCAATTGCAGAATACTCTATCTCCAGAAATCACAAGTGTCCTTTCTGGAGGCTCAAAAACCTAATTATATAGCTAAAACACGTTTAGGAGTCTAATCGAAAAATAAGGAAAGCTTCTGGTTAATCTTCGGTCTTGATGCACGTTCTGATCGCTGGTATCGATCGATACTGTAAGTGGTATCGATCGATACTGGGAGATTTGTTCGTGTCTCTTCCAAATGAATGGTGTCGATCGATGCTGAGCTTCAGCTCCCGAACTGCTTCAACTCCAGATTGCTTCAAAAGCTTCCAATAACCCAATTTAGCTCCATATGTGCCTATATATCCTGAAAAGAACTTGAAAGACTCTAAAACTACTGGAAAGACTCGGAAAAATGACTTATATCATGGTTAAAAGTGGGTAAAAACCATGATATATCAGTAATCAATCACAGTAAAGTTCCCTCAACTTATTCAAGTATTTTACTTACTCTTTCAGAGTAACGATTAATAAATACCTCATCTATTAGACCATCAATCTTTTGATCATGAAATAAAAGAAAAAACGAAAACAAATCAATAATTGCATAATTCTAATAATTAAAATCTAAACTTCAAATTTTATCTTACATATAGAAATATAAATAGGAATAGACATTTTTATCTACAACGATGAGGTGAATAAACTTTTCAGACATATTTGATATTTTTAATTTCCTGAGAATTTTGACTCGTATGGTCCACTAGTGAACAAAAGAATTCATTTCTGATACACCAACAACTTGTATCTTTTGATGAATCGTTTCTCATAACATTAAATATAGTTTAGGCAAAATAATTGAAAATTTTATCAAGAAAAATATGTTCTTAACACTTGTATTGTTTAATAAATTTTATATTAATTTTAATAATAATTTAACTTCAGATTAGGATTAATTCAAAGTTATAAAAGAATCTTTCATATATATTGTACCATTTTTAATACAAAATAGACATTTAAGAAAACATTATCATGATTTATATATAATTTCTTATATATTAATTCTTTTTCTCTTATTATATTCAATTTTTTTAAAAATTTTTTTTTTATAGTAATTTAAACCTTACTCGATCTTTTAAAATAATTTCAAAGAGTAAGTTCAAATTTTTCAAATTCTGTAAATTAAAAACAATAATTAATTTTTAAAGACTAATTCAATTTTTTTGATTTTTGAAAAGTTTAAAATTTTTAAAGAGTAATTCTTTTCTCTTAATATATTCAAATTATTAAAAAGTAATTTTTTAATAATTTGATTTTTATTTGATTTTTAATATTTTTAGTGCAAAATGACAACATATTTAAATAGATGGATTCATTAAGGAAAGAGTAGGAAAAAATAAGAGAAATTCTTTCAAATACCACTAAATAAATTTATTTTCCAAACATACCATAATAAATTTTATTTTCCAAAATACCATTAAAAAGTTTTATTTCCGAAAATACCACAAAACTAAAAACTGAATTATAAGGATTTATAATTTAAATATTTAGGTTTGGGTTTAGTATTTTGGGTTTATGGTTTAGTATTTTGGGTTTATAGTTTAGTTTTGAGGGTTTAGGGTTTAGTTTTGAGGGTTTAAAGTTTAGTTTTAGTTTTGTGGTATTTTTGGAAATAAAAATTTTTTGTGGTATTTTTGAAAAATAAAACTTGTTATGGTAGTTTTGGAAAATAAACTTATTTTAGTGGTATTGATGAGAATTGCCCAAAAAATAATATCGGTTTATAAATTTTCTGTAAAGTTGTATTGTTTAATAAATTTTATATAGAGCTGAATATTAACAAAATTTAGATTTGGATTAATTCAAAATATTTAAAGAATCTTTCATATATATCGTAACATTTTTTATCTAGAAAATAGATATTTTTAAAAAATTAAGAGTTAAAATACATTTAACCTCCATATCATATAAAAGTTTTAATACAATTTAAAGTAACAAAAGTAACGAACTTTATCTTCACAATAAGAAAACTCTTAAATAGTATTTGTTTTCTAATTTTTATTAGTAGTTTAAATTTTTCCATTTTTATTAGTAGTTCAAATTTTAAAAATATTTTAAATACTATTTCTTCTCTTAATTTAAATATATTTATATTTTCTACAATATATTTTTTTAAAAACTAAATGGCAAAAATTTAATTAAAACTATCTTAATTGATTTTTTATAATTGTTTTTATTAGTGATTTATCTTTTTAAAAAAAAATTAGTTTTTTCAAATGTTAAAAAAATATTTATTTTTATCTTTTCTTAATTTATTCGAAATTTTAAAATATATATATTTATAGTAAATTTTATTTGAATAAATATGCTTTAAATTTAAATAGCAAAAAAATTAGATATGTAGATTAATTAAAAGTAGACTGGTAATCAACCATTCTGAGGATGAATGTGAGCATTCTGTACTTTTCTTTTAATATATAAGATTGATGTAGAATTTTGGTTGTATCACTTCTATGTGTTTAGTCTTATAATGATTACAATTTTTGTCTTATAATGATTACAATTTAAAATTTAAATATTCAATTTTTGAATAATAGATTAAATATTTTTAAAGATAAATATTTAGTTAGAATGATAAATTTTAAATTCAATTAAAAATAATACCACATATCTAAATAATTGTATATATAATATTTTTTCTAAACAAATTGTATGTAGCATAACTTGTTACAACTAATATAAGAGATTATTGTTGAATCTACCACAATTGAGGAGTGTGGTTGTTGGATCTACCACTTTTTTGTACGGTCACAAGAAATATCACTTTCTTGTGATATATCATGGTCAAATCGGACGAAACATCCCTTGGCTGACCAAATGGACAATATTACTCGCAAGTTGTCCACAAATACATAATATGTCCACCAACACAATTATAATATACATAAGTTGGTACCCAATACTGAAATAACATATTGTGGACCAATAAATGATAGTCATAACTCACAAGATGTCCACGAAGACATGAGTATACATTTGTATAATCTTTAATTGACTAAAAATAACACATGATGGACAACAATTCTTATGGTGTACACCATAGTAATTGTTGTCCATCATGTGTTATTTTACTCAATTAAAGATACAAAAATATATATTCATGTCTTCGTTGACAACTTGTGAGTAATAACTATCATTTATTGGTCCACGACATGCTATTGTGGACAAACTTCTCTATATTATAATTGTGTTGGTGGACAACATGTGAATAATATATTGTCACCATAAGAATTGTTTTCAATCATGTGTTATTTGTAGTCATAAAGATTATACAAATGTATACTCATATATCCGTGGACAACTTGTAAGTAATGGCTATCATTTATTGGTCAACGATATGCTATTTTTGTGTATATTATAATCGTTTTGGTGGACATATTCATGTAATCGTGGATATATTTCATCCGACTCTACCAGTAGTATTTCTTGTTACCGTATAAGAAAGTGGTAGATCCAACAACAACACTCCTCAATTGTGGTAAATTCAACAATAATATCATTCTTTCATCCATCAAAAGAAATATTAGAGGGTTTGGAGATCTAAGGGAGGAAAAAAGGGAAAATTATATCATATACCATCAAAAACTTTTTTACTACACCATATACCACTTTTCCACAACCTTACCAAATCTACAACTTTCTCAAAATTGAAATGACAAACATAACCCGAAAACTCTCCAAATAATCATATTGTCCTGTCCAAATAAACTGCATTCAACTGCCCAACAACTCTTTCATTCTCTTCAATTATTGTTAACATATTTAATTAGTCGAATAAAATAAGAACTAGATGCGCAATTTTTTCCACGATACATATATTTGTCCACCATAAGAATTTATCATGTGTTATTTTTAAAGATACACAAACATATATTATAATTGTGAGTAATGACTATCATTTATTGGTGCACGACATGCTATTTCGATGTTGGTGGACATGAACCTTATGTATATTATAATTGTGTTGGTGGACATATTGATGTATTTGTAGACAACATGTGAGTAATATATTGTCCACGATAAGAATTGTTGTCCATCATGTGTTACTTTTTAGTCATACAAGTGTTTACGCATGTCTTCGTGTATAACTTGTGAGTAATGGCTATCATTTATTGGTCAACAATATGCTATTTTTGTGTATATTATAATTGTGTTGGTGGACATATTCATGTATTCGTGGACAACTTGTGAATAATATTGTCCATTCGGTCAGCCAAAACCTTGGTCAGCCAAGAACAATTTTGTCCGACTTGACTATGATCTGTTACAAGAAAGTGGTATTTCTTGTGACCGTATAAGAAAATAGTAGATCTAACAACCACACTCCTCAATTGTGGTATATTCAATAATAATCCCAAGGAAAAATCGTTTGGAAAACTGAATCCATCATGAAGTCTAACCAAACAATGTATTAAAGTTAGTGTTCTTCTTCTATAAAAAAATATATTTATGGTTGGATTAAATCAAATCAATTGAGAATTTTATAAATGAAAATAATATAATATAATTATGTTTCTCAATCGTAAAATGTAATGATAGACTAGACTAACTAGTTGTGTTTGTTTTTTTAATATTATTAAAAAAATCAACTCAACGAACTTAAGGCCTGGTAAAGCAATAGATCCACGAGTACGAAAAAGAAATGAGTCTACTCTAATTTGGTGGTTGGGATTGGATCATGGTGGCGGCCGGAGGCAGAAGATCCGATTAGTTATTCCGGCGAATACAAAGTGGACTACTTTGCTGCATAGTAGCTGACTCCGAAGTCCTCAACCAGATTCCTGTATCCGAGACAAATTCGATGATTAGCCGACCCGCAACTTGTCTTCTAGAAAGATCCATCCTCCGACAACTGGCGCACCCATGACAAATCCTCGACCTAGCAATTCGCAAAACTCAAACCTAACACCCGACCTCCATTTCCGGTGACCATTACACCTCTCCTAGACAAGCAAAGACTAGTGTTGTGATTAAATGACACATACACTGTTATTTTTTCTTTCTCTTTAAGATCTGTTGACCACTAAGACAGACTGATAGGATCTAGGGGGTATTCAATTGAAGAATTTAATAGAATCTAAAAGATTAGGCAATTCTATTAAATTCCAGTGTTATTCAATAGTAAATTTTATGAATTCTAATAAATTCTAGTGTTATTCAATTGATGGATTTTTAGATTCTATTAAATTCTAATGTTATTCAATTTTACGAGAGTTTTTATATTAGTGTCATTTGAATGAAATTTAATAGAATTCAAATGCAAAAATGTAAAAGACAAATTCTCAGGTTTTTAGTTGAGATTTTAATGGAATCCATTAAAATCTCATAAAATACTTTAAAATCGATGCTTTTCAAATCTCTTCAATTCTTTTATCCAATATCCCCTCTTAAGATTTCATATTGGAATTGAGGAATTTCATAAGATGATTGGGGGCTATAGCAGACGAGTACAAATTCAGTTTTGAAACTATTGATGTTATTAATAAAGGAAATACCAATACATTTGATTAGATTAATTCATCTTAGACACATTAATTATTCAACAGTAAAATGACAGCAACAATTTCCTATGTTTTTAGTACATACGCCATAATCGAAATGTTCTTTTTTACAAGAGGCATTGCAACTGACGTGCCCATCATGACACGCTTCAAATCCTATGCAACGAATGGAGTCATATCCCAATGGTCAATAACCTGTTATTAGTAAAAATCAATAAAATCAATGTGCTCATTAATTTTAAGGATAAAATAATCCCATAACTAAAAGTAAGTATAAAAATAAACTAGTACCCAGTGTTGTCGTACGACTGTGAACAAAAGATATGATGAAAAAGATAGTGAAAACAAATGAGACTGAAGTTTTCATAATGATAGCCATTTTTATGATATTTTCTTCAGATTGTTTTAATGTATATGTTTGACTTAGGTGACTGATCATATATACATGAGCTTTAATTTTTCTTTTTATTTCATTTTTGATATTGACTAATTCGTAATTATCATAAATTTTTCATATATATATCGTAACAAATATTGTAAAGAAATTACACATTGTAAAGAAATTACACATTGTAAAGAAATCTTTCATATATATATCATTATCTTCATTATAAAGAAGTTTAACCATAATGCCTAAAGTTTTTGGTTTATGAAGTATAATATAATAATCAATAGATGCAATATATATATATATATACACATATATATAGGTTATAATATGTATTTCTAGACGTTTGATATAACAATTTTCCTTTCTTATCGAATATATATATTTTAGATTTTTTAAAAGCTAAATGAGTAATTAGTAAATTTATTTATTTAGATTGATTTACCTTTTTTCGATTTTTTTAAACTAAAACTTGTTTTTATAGTAATTCTTTTCTTTTAATATATTCGAATTTAAAAAAAAATTTAAATAGAAAAATCTTTAAATAAGTAAATTAATTAAGAAAAGAGTATTAATCAACCATTATAAAAATGAATGTGAACACTTTTGACTTTTTATTTAATATTAAAGATTGTCAAAAGAAATTTATTTATCATGAAATGTTTGTGCCTATCTGCATGATATGTTGTATGTAAACAGTTTCTTTCAGTTTGGATTTCCAATCCGTTCTAATCAATATAAAGGTGTTTACAAATACAAAATATAATCCAAGTAAAATAAAAAATATAAATATTAGAAAAAGACCCATGCTATGCATTAAAATAATTTAAATTTAAATATTTTTTTTGAAAGAAATGACATGGTTTCTCAAAGTAAACTTATTGTAACATGTTTTTTTTTGTTTTTGGAATAAAAAGAGACTATTGTAGTGAATTAGCAAATCTTTTCTTTTTTTTTGTCATTTTTTCTTTTTAATAATCAACTTAGACTCTTTTAATATACATTTTTATTTATCTTACCTACTTAGATTTATACCTCAATTCAAGGTATGATTTCACTGAAACAAAACTCCAACATAAGGCATGAAAATTCTGATCTTGGTCAATATCCTTACATTATATAAAAAATTAACTCATTACCAAAAAGAAAGACAAACTCATTGGTTATTGCCCAAATTCAGTCCATCTTTTCGGCGACGAAGTGCCTTAATATCATATAAATATATATTGGTGTAGTTCACTATTCGTCGACATAATCATAACCTTACCTATTTGAAAAAGTCAGAGACAATAATACCTCAAATTGTTTCTCAATCGGATCATACCCAAAATAGCTCCAGCTCTTATGGAAACGTCTCGAAATAGGCAATGATTGACCAGTGCTGAGGTTAAATAACACATACACTGGTTTAAGTTCCGTTGACCATTAGACACACAAAGCCATTGATAGGACCTAAGACTTCACTGGAATAGTGGAATGGGTAGTTTCCTAAGATGATTGGGGGCTATAGCAGACGAGTATAGATTCAGTCGTGAAACTATTGATGTTTTTATTAAAGAACATAACAATATATTTGATTAGTTTAATTTATCTTGGACACATTTATTTTTTTAACTTTTACATGACAGCAACATCCTCTGTGTTTAGTACATACGCCAAAATCGTACTTATGTTCTTTACAATAGGCAGAACAACTGGCGGCCCCACCATTACACGGGTTTTCAAATCCTCCCGCGCAAGCCACGGAGTGGAACAATATTCCATAACCTGTTTATTAATCAAAATCAATAAAACCAATATGCACAATAATTATTAGGACAAATTAAGTCCGTAATTAAAAAGTGGCTATAAAAACAAACTAGTACCCGGAGTTGTCGTACGACTGTGAACAAAAGATATGATGAAAAAGATAGTAAAAATATATGCGACTGAAGTTTTCACGGTGATAGCCATGTTTATGAGATTTGTTTAGAATTCGTTTTAGTGATCTTTTCTAATTTCGATGACTGACCTTATTTATAACACAAACCTATATAAAGAAGGTAAAATTTTATGGGAAAAAATAAAATCATAAACTTTCAAATTATATATATAGATTTATAGTCAAAAGAAAATCATCTATAATGACTGTCTTCCTAATTAGTCGGTCAATGACCTAACTATATTCAAAATACATTAAAGACACAGATCTTATTATATAAAATTGGGTTTTAAAAGTAGTCGTTAACATGATCTTGGCACGTGTTAAGTATATCGATAAGATTTCAACATATGTAATTTTTTTTTTAACTTATATTATATATTAAAAGAAAAGTACAGAATGCTCACATTCATCCTCAGAATGGTTGATTACCAGTTTATCTTTAATGAATTTGCATATTTAAACTTTTTGCCATTTAGATTTTAAAAAATATATTTATCCAAATAAAAATAATTTACTATAAAAATTTAATTTCGAAAAATTTAATTAATCTAAAATATTGAATTTATAATAAAATATTGAATTAATCTAAAATATTGAATTTATAATAAATATATTTATCCGAATAAAAATTAATTTACTATAAAATATAATTAAAAAATCCGAATATAGTAAGAGAAAACTAAAATAAAAATTCGAAATATTGAATTAATCTAAAATATTGAATTTATAATAAATATATTTATCCGAATAAAAATTAATTTACTATAAAATATAATTAAAAAATCCGAATATAGTAAGAGAAAACTAAAATAAAAATTCGAAAAAATTTAATTAATCTAAAATATTGAATTTATAATAAAATATTGAATTAATCTAAAATATTGAATTTATAATAAATATTAATTAATCTAAAATATTGAATTTATAATAAATATATATTTTTAGATAATTAATTTTTCCCCATTTAGTTTATACTTAGATAATTTTTAACTAAACATATATCCAGTAATGTGTTCTACAATAAAAACATCTCACAATGGTTGATTACCAGTTTATCTTTAATAAATTTGTATATTTAATTTTTTTGCCATTTAGAATTAAAAAAATATATTTATCCGAATAAAAATTAATTTACTATAAAATATAATTAAAAATCCGAATATAGTAAGAGAAAACTAAAATAAAAATTCGAAAAATATAATTAATCTAAAATATTGAATTTACCACAACACTGAGAGTCAAAAGGAATGACCGTGAAGAAACCCGGAACAATACTTCAGGTGCACGTTTTTTTCTTTAGAGCCCAACCTCATAAGGATAGGTTGTATTCTTCACGAAGAATCAACAATCGATTTAATCGACTATCAAGAGGAAGGGAGGCACCAGCACGAGACATTCACCTCGAAAACTTGAATCTCAGAGTACTTTATTGCCACCCCTCCCCTAACTCCGGTTAGTCCAAGAGTTCCTCCATCCGTGGTAGCTTCCGGCCCAAGCAACATCAACGATTTAGACCGCGTACCACCAGAAATCATGCAAGCTCTGGATGTTATTAACAGAAGAAGGCGACCTGCCAGTGAACGGCTAGATCCTCCCCTAGAGGCTTAACCAGCTACAAAACCTAGAGAAAGGAGGCATGCTCTAGAAAGGCTCGAAAATGTTATTGTTTCGCTCTCATCGGTTTTCACTCGGTTGAGCGATCTTGATGAAGGTGGTGATGTAACAATCACCTTGATTGGTCCTCCTTCTGGATCTTCCAGAGATAATCAAGTGCATAGAGCTAAGAAAAACCTTATTCCTGATTTTATTGCTTTAGGTCATGATCTTTGTCCTAAGGATGTTGCAGCTGATACTATGTTGCAGGCTGTTGGGTCTCCACCAAAGGAACTGTTGTCAACTAAGGCAACTGCTGTGTGTTCTGAAGGGATGACCAAAGCAACAGCAGTGGAGAAGAAAAAACCAGGGCTTAAACCAGGTTCTAAGTGAAAAATAAAAGCAAAGTTCCCAAATCGCTTAGTGCGATGCTCACCGAGCCCTCGTTTGAACGCCTCATCAAGGACCAGATCTTCACCTCCTATTCGCAGGTCACCAAGGATGAAACAAGTTGTTTCAAACTTAGCTACTCGTTTCACTATTATAGTATATTCTCCTCTCCTTGTACCTCATTCTGAGGATGTTGATAACAATTCTTTTGTTGCTTCAATTAATAAGGCTATAGTGTCAGCTGTTTGTAAGGGTTTGACGCTTCCCCTTAAACCGTCCAATTTAAATGACTACAGCAGGTTGAAACTGCCAAGAGCTTAGGAGCACGCTTACAGTTCGACGTCTTAGGAAAATAAGACTAAAATTATTTTCTGATATAATGTTCCTCGTGGAAACAAAGAATACATATGATTTTGTTTCTCATGTGTTTTAGTGGATGGGATATGACGATCATTTCACGGTCCCACCATTTGGCTTATGTGGTGGATTAGCGCTTTTTTTGGAAAAGCGATGTTGATCTAGTGGTTATTCTGTCTTGTACGAACTTCATTGACACACGTGTCAACTACAAAAACAAAAAAAAAATTCTCTCCTTCGTGTATGGGCATCCGATAAGTAGCAAACCCAAGGAAGTTTGGGACAATCTCTCCCTTTTTTCAGCAGATCGGATTGCTGGTTGGTTACTCACTGGAGATTTTAATGACATAGTTAATTACAGTGAAAAAGAGGAGGTCCCCAACGACATGAAGCTTCTTTTGTGAACTTTCGTAGTTTTTATTCTATGAATGGACTTTGGGACTTAAATTACTCAAGTAATCCTCTTTCTTGGTGTGGAAGGCACTATGACCACTTTGTTCGAGTTCATCTCGATAGGTTTATGTCAAATGCAAACTAGTTAGAAGAATTCCCTTCTAGAAGATCGGAGTATTTACGCAGGGTCTGATCATCTTCCACTCATAACTTATATTGACTAATCACGCGTCAAACAGAGAGGCATGTTAAGATTGATAGGCGATTATGTGAAAAAGAGGAAATTGACAAGCTTATTGATCAGACGTGGAAAGAGTGTAGAGACCAGCTTATTGAAGAGAAAATTGTAGTATGCAGAAGGCGATCGGTGGTTGGACTAAGGAACAAAGCTACAATAGTGATAAGAGGATGTGAGACTTACAACAACAACTTGAGGAGGCACTCTCTACAAGCATACCGGAGCCGCACCTAATTGCTAAACTGAATCTAGAACTTGAAGAAGTTTATAAGGCGGAAGAGTCTTTTTGGAAGCAGCAAAGCCGTATCTTACGGCTCCGAGAGGGAGATAGAAATTCAGCTTATTTTTCACCAGGTTACTAGGGGCAAACGAACTCTTAATAGTCTCACAATCCTAGAGAATGAGAATGGGATTCCTTTTTATGAGGAGAGTGAGTTTACGAGATTGATCTCGGATTATTTTCGTGACATATTCACGAGCAAATCTTAGGCGATTTTGAAGTGGTAAACAACGTTTTATCACCACGCATTACACAAGAGATTAATGATAGACTCATCTCCATACCAAGCCAAGAAGAGATTTGGTTAGCACTATTTTCCATTAATCCAAAGAAGGCGCTAGGACCTGATTTTTTTTTCTGCAAGTTTTTTTCAATCATTTTGGAGTTCTATAGGAAGTTTTTTTCTAGTAAAAGAAATCCAGCAATTCTTCATCTCTGGAAGCTTTCCATCAAGGCAGAACGTTACCAATATTAAGCTTATTCCGAAAGTAATATTCTTAAGAAGGTATCGGACTACAGACCTATTGCCTTATGCAATGTCTTCAGTACCTCAAGACATCAAAGGCAAGGGTTTATGACTCGATGGCGGTGAAAACAGACATGAGTAAGGCCTATGATCAGATATAATGGGGTTTTCTCAAAGCGGTTCTTTTGAGACTTGGTTTCCATCAATAACTAGATTATGGAATGTGTAACCTCATTTTCTTACTCCTTCATCATCAATGGTACTCCTCAAGGATTAGTAACTCCGTCGCAAGGCCTAAGACAAAGGGATCCTCTTGCGCCTTATTTGTTTATTCTCTGCACAAAGGTACTGTTAGGATTAAGCTTGAAAGCACAACGAGAAGGGCACCTACCTGGGATTAGAGTGTCGTGACACAGCCCATGAGTAAACCACCTCCTTGCAGACGATAAAATGTTCTTTTATAAGACAAATCAAACTAATTGTGAACCGCTAGCATATATCCTGAAGCAGTATGAGATGGTGTCTGGTCAGTATATCAATATACAAAAATCATCTGTTACCTTCTCCTCTGAAGTACCACAAAGCCATGAGACAAAGGTTATGAGTTTGCTTGGTATTAACACGGAAGGAGGAATAAGAAAATACTTAGGCCTTCCAGAAAACTTCGGGCAGAAAGAGAAGAATATATTCGCTTCTATTATTGATAAGGTTCGTCAACGAGCTCATTCTTGGACCTCAAAATTCTTATCCCCAACAGGAAAGCAAGTCCTCTTGAAGTCTATTCTTGCATCCATGCCTACTCATTCCATGAGTTGCTTTAAGCTACCGATATTAATTTGTAAGCAGTTTCAGTCACTTCTCACTCGATTTTGGTTGGACGATAAACCCGATGAAATGAAGATGAGTTAGATTTCTTGGAAGAAGCTCTCAATACCTATGAACGCAGGAGGGCTAGGCTTAAGAGATTTTGAAGCTTTTAATGATGCTTTACTTGCAAAGTTGGACTGGAGACTGATACAATATCCAGAATCGTTTTTTGCTAAAATATTGTTAGGAAAGTATTGCCATGATTCCTCTTTTATGGAGGTGCTTTGCTCTTCGAATGCTCCGCATGGTTGGAGGAGTATTTTCGCTGGTCAAAAAGTATTGAAGCTAGGCTTGGGATGGCGTGTGGGAGATGATACAAAAATAAAGATGTGGAGGGAGCCATGGTTATCTACGAATTGCCCTATGATTTTGTTTTGACCTTCAACTTTAGATGCTAGGGAATTGATGGTGAGTGATCTCAAAGATTCTTCTACAAATCTGTGGAATGTGGATAAAATAAGGCTCCATATAACTCAGTATGAGGATGTTATTCTGTATCTACCGATCGGTGCTAACAAATGAGTAGATGTGCTGTCTTCCCTTCTGGTGAAGAATAGTCGATATTCGACAAAATAAGGGTATTGAACAAGATCGGTGGTTAAGATTAGTCTACATGAAAGAGAGTTCAATTGCCAAGGTCTAATTTGGAGAGTCAAAACATTGCCTAAAGTCAGACATCTACTATGGAAAATGTTAAAGAATTCTCTCTCGGTAGGAGAAAATCTAGTTCGGCGAAGAGTAACAGAGGATGACAGTTGCCTACGATGTGGAGAACAAGAATTTGGTCTCCATGTTTTAAGGATTTTCCATTTGCTATTGAAAACTGGAGGAAGGCACCTCTTTCACACTCTAATCTTAGAGTAATTGATTCTATGTCTGCGTTTGTGTCGAGTTCAAGAGACATGGTTACTCTCCCTCCGTCCGGTACGTCAACTCCACTTTTCCCTTGGATTTGCTGGAACATTTGGACAGCTAGAAACAAGTTTATTTTTGAGGAGAAGACGTTTACACTGATGGAAGTCATTACAAAGGCCATTGTGGAGGCCAAATCATGGAGTGCCGCTCAAGACATCGCTACACGTCCACCTCAAGATCTTATGTCAGATTCACGGGCTCCTTCTCAACATCAGTACACATGTTTTGTAGATGTAGCTTGACATGCTTCATCTCTTCGATGTAGTATTGTGTTTGTCGTTCACTGTAGGACTTCTACATACAATGTATCCACAACAACGACTAGGCAACATGTGAGTTCCTCTTTCGTTACTGAAGGTTGGGCCGTAAGAGAAGCTCTTTTGCTCTTAAAGGAACAACATTTGGATGACGTTCATATCCTCTCGGATTGCCTATCTTTAATTCGACTCCTGAACTCAATGGATTCTCATAACGACATCTATGGGGTGCTGGAAGACATAAGAAACATAGTTATGTGTTTTTCTTTTATTACTCTTTGTTTTATCCCAAAAACGAATAATGCCTCTGCAGACTCTCTTGCCAATTCGTCACTTGTACCTTTCACATTTTAAATAAAATGACAATTTTGTGACCGCAATTTTTTTCTTTTTTAAAAAAAAATATTGTATTGCAAATTATAATGAAAAAGGTTAAAATCTAGTTTAAAACAAAATTACTAAAATAAATTTTTTAAAAATATTAAGATTGGTCTTTCAACTTATTAAATCCAGCTGAGGAGTCGCCTCCAACTGGGATGAGAGCTGCAAGCTTCACCTCGACCAACCTTACGATGCCTCTTTTAATTTTAAACTAGGTATATACCCGCGCTACGCAACAGAACTTTATTTATTATTTATTTTGTATGTAATAAATTAATATATTTTGTTTTACTAAAAAATATTTGTTTTTGTTTTTAAAAAAATACATAAACAAATACACTACAAATTATTATTTTTCTAATCAAAAAATCTCCTGGATTATTTTCTCCGGTTAAAGCTTTTTTGGAATTATTTTTCATTGCTTTTACCTCTCTTGTATCTCCTTCTCTCTCTTCTCAATATCTCTCTAAATTTATTCGTTCCAAACTCAACCTCTTTTTTTCTTCTTCCATTGAGCTTAAGTCACCTAAAAAGATTTTCATCTGCTTAATCGGAATCATCCGTGAAAAGTTTTTTCCTAAGTACCATAATCATATTTCAATGATTCTCTTACAATAACTTTATTAAAATTTTACCAATGTATACAACCTCATATATTTTTCGGGCAACGAAAAAAGTTCATGTATTAAACATCCAAAAGTAAATAAGTTCGTGTATTTTTAAGGTTTTTCCCTAACTATGATTAATGTTGAAAAGATAATTTTAGTAGATTAATCATGTTTTACCTTTTTAGTTATATTTTTAACACCCTAATGTTATAAAGTGGAATCACTGTTCAATAACGTGAAAACTGGATGAATATTATGAACTAAGGAGCTACTTGTACCATGTGCAAAAAATAAAATGGTAACGAATGATGACATTTTTGTTTTTGATGGTGGTAAATGTGATATTTGACGTCTCCACGTAACTTGTATCGCAAAAAGCTTGTATTGTTTAATGAAGTTTATATATATTTTAAGCAAAACAAAACTAAGAAAAAACACTAGTACATCGCTCTCTCTCTATGGCCATGGCGATGAAGTTTCAGCATCGATCTAGTCTCCTCTTTTGATGCTAGAATCTGGTGACGTGACTGCTTCTTCTCCTCTCCTTTGAGCTGCGACAGCGTGGTTGTTGTTTTTCTAGATCTGTTTCGAGATTAGTGTTCTGTTTTATACATATTCTTTTGTTGGGTTGCTTCATGTGTTATCACTTCGCCTATTATTCTCGTGACCGTTCGCTAATCCTTTCATCGACGAATCTGCTTTATGCGAGATACTGATCAAGCTCTTTGATGATTCCTTTACTGTTCCATACCGTTGTTAACTAAACTATTATTGCCGAATTCTCCCTGGATCTTGATTCATCTCTTATGGCGACTCGTGGTTTGACACTCTCTTCAGGAGCTGACAGAAGTAGATTATGGCATCAGGAAGAACCGATCATGATACCAGATGTGGAAAACTCTAGCTTGGTTGAAGCTTATCTTTTAACTTTGATATAAAGACTCAGGAACCGATCAAGATCCCAGATGTGGACAGCTCTAGGTTTTATTTCGTCGATTTGGCCTCTCAAATCTGCTGTGGTGGGAGAGAGATCTAGGCCATGATACATTTATTTTCAAATTCAAAACAGAAGATGATCTCAATGCAGTGTTAAAGCGTATTCCATTCCATTACAAATGTTGGGTGTTCGTATTGGAGTGTTGGGAACCAGTTGTCTCTGATACGTTCTCGTAAAAAAATCTGTTTTGGACACACATTCATGGCATACCTCTCCACTATTGGAAAAATGCTACTTTGGATTCCATTGGGTAAAAGCTTGGACATGTTATTGCTTCTGAAGCGCGATTATAAATAGAGATTAATGCTTTCAAACCGCTTTTTACACGATGATCGATTTTAACTTCGAGGGGAGATGAAGTCTTTATCTCGTTTGAGTATGAAGGCCTGGAAATACATTGCTTTAAGTGCATGAGATTGGTACATGAGGAGGGTGGTTGTCCATCTACATGTCTCCAAGAGGGGAAAACTCCTTATCCTAAGCCTGAGGACGTAAATCTAGTAAATACTCGCATTCGTATGGAAGCTAGTTGATATATCATGGTTTTTACCCGTTTTTAGCCATGATATAGGTCTTGTTTTTAGAGTCCTTCTAGTGTTTTTGTAGTTTTTTTGAGTCTTTTCAGGTTTTGACACGTTTGGAGCATAATTGGAGATATTGGAGCATTCTGGAGTTTGTTTTTTGGCATTCGTTGAATAACTTCCCACCGTTGGATTGAGCTCAAATTTGGATACAAGATAGATCAATGGATTAGCTTTCATTTGGAAGTGGTTTGAGGTCATTCTAACGGTGAGATCAAAAGTTATGCCAGGTTTGGTGAAGACAGTCCAGTCTGGCGAGCACAGAGTCCTGGTATCGACCGACACCCACCTGGTATCGATCGATACCGACTGCAGAAAAGAAAAACACGTGATTTTACAAGTCTGAAGAGTCTGCAACTTGGCCCAAAGGATCCTATTATTTACAATTAAGCCCAGAACGTTTTTAGGATTATATTTAGGGTTTTCAGCCACTTTTAGAGGGCAACCTAGTTTTTGATCATTATTCTGAATACTTTGAGAGATTGGTTCCGGGTTTTGTGGGAGACAATTCTGAACCCTTGTTTACTCTTGATTTATTTTATGCAATTCTATTCAACTATGATTTATGTTTCATTGATCATGTCTGAGTAGATTCCTTGTTAGGTTTAGGGTTATTCAAAGGTGTTTGATGAATTGTTAGGTTGGTCTGAATTGATAGGAGAGATTCAATAGAGTTCTTCATCTAGACTTGTGATTACTGCTGATTCTAGGTCATGAAGCTAGAATCAGCAGTAATCACAAGTCTAGATGAAGAACTCTAGCTTCATGACCTAGAATCTGATCTTAGGTTGTTTGATTGGCACGAAAGTGTGATTGATTGCCTGAACTAGTGTTAGATGAGCAAAAGACCTGTTCGCAAAAGACCTGTTCCCAAAGAAATTTGGTTTAGGATTTTGTGAACAATTGAACCTGATCATTAATGCTTTTTTGAATTCATAGGATTTGCAAAGAAATTTGGAATTCTAGGTTTAGACATAGATAATCTTGGCAGCGACGGTTGGTTGATTTTACATTTGTGTTTCAAGTTCAAGAACAGTGCTTAATATCCTCCTGACATTCTATTTGATCTGTAATTCTGATTTACCGGAGAATTTCCCTAGGCTTAGCGTTTTTCCTCCATTGAATTACACAACTTTTATATTCTGTTGCTTATTTCCTGCATTACTTTGTTCGCTTAGCTTAATTCGAGTCTTAATATCTATTGAGTGAATTCTTGAGTCTTTGTGGTTCAACCCCTAGAATACTACAGCTACTGCTTAGATACTTTAGGGTATTAGATTTGAGCATATCACTAATAAAAGAAGAAAGGAGGAGAAAAAGATCTCTTCAGATCGAGGGCTTATCATTTCTTATAATCCAAGTAACAAGGAGGATAAGGCACTTGCTTGTGATGTTCATGATCGTCCACCTCTCTCTCTCTTAGGAAGAGAATCAGAACCCCTCCTCAACATCACTCTTGGACTGGAAATCGAATGGATAAAAACAGTACTTTAAAAAGGATGAAAGACATGCTCGGGTTCATTATCACATACCAAAAGAGATCAAGAAATCCGTCCTTCCTTCGAGGTTGAGAAGAAAGTAAGCATCAAATATGGTTTTGTGTTTAAAGCTCAGCCTACTCGTCGTGATTATGCTCCTGAAGTGACCAGAGATAAGCATTCTTGACATCATTTGTATTCTTCCAAAAGACAAGGATATTCATATCCTAGAAGGACTACCCCTAATCCGATAGTTCCTCCATTTGCACAGCCAATGTCTTAGCCACTGTCTCATCATAGCGATTTTGCAAAAGAGAAAGATATGGTATCTCTATATACTTATAAGGAACACACAAATGAGAAAACTACAGAAGTAATGTCTAAGGAAATAGAAGAGATAGCCATGATCGAGAGAATAGCTAAAGCTAGAGGGAAACGACTGGTGCTTGAACAACTTGAGCTTCCTTTGGAGGAATCTCCACCTCATCAAGTTAAGGAAAGAAGACCAGCTTTGCAAATAATTGACGAACCGATAGTGCCCCTATCTTCAGTCTTTAATAGACTGGATCTTTGGAGGGTTTCATGGATGTTAATGTTACATTAATGGTAATCCTTTGGACATTATTAAGGATTATCAGCGACCAAAAGTAGTGAAGATCCTGGGTGCTAAGCATGAGCAGGTAAGGATGCTTTTGTTGAGAATAATGAATAAAGTTCTTTATTTTAGGAGGAACATAAGACCTTGAGTACGAAAAAAGGACTAGAAATGTTCTATCGTCTGACACTTTCCTAAGGATCGATCCCTTCAGTATTAGTCGGATATTGGTGACATTTTGAGAAGTATTTAGTTTGGCGGAGCTAAAGAAATTTTTAATTTCTCTTACAAAATATCCACCAATGAGTTTTCAAAAAGATTTGAAGCACGAAGCAGAAAACCCGTCTAGACCAGGTGCCTTTTTCGGGTTAATAGCAAACAGAGCTAAGCGAATTTCTCATGAGAAGCAATGGATATGAGGTGGTTGTTCATATTTTCTGAAATATGTGGTGATAATATATTGTTCACCATTTCAAAGTTGCCAGTAGACCGAGTCGTGAAAATATCACGAAAATTGTTTGAGATTAACCTCGTAAAGTCATGGTCTTCATGAAAGGAACTCCCAATGTTATCTTCCAGCACTGTTAGTCTATTTATAGTTTTTTTTCCTCTTGTTACATTGAAAAAAATAAGTTGAGTGATTAAATAAAACATAACAAAGATCTACCAAAATTTTAATCAATTAATTAAAAAATTATTCCTATAATTCTTTTTTGTTTTCTGTGTACTCATTTAAGGTTACATGCATTATAATTTGAAGATATTACATTAGTAAAAAGATACTATTATTCTCATCAAGTAATCGAAAAGTCATTCTTACTAGCTCATCTCTTTTTCCAAAATTTTTATGTTTTCATTTACGAATAAAGACACTATATTAGGATAATAAATACAATCTTTAACCAATTAAATTAAGGGCAATTTTCATCAATACCACTAAAATAAGTTTATTTTCCAAAAATACCATAACAAGTTTTATTTTCTAAAAATACCATAAAAAAATTTTATTTTTAAAAATACCACAAAACTAAAACCAAACTTTAAACCCTCAAAACTAAACCCTAAACTTTTAAAACTAAACCCTAAACCCAAAATACTAAACCCTAAATCCAAAATACTAAACTCAATCCCAAATATTTAAATTATAAACTCTTATAATTCAGTTTTTAATTTTGTGGTATTTTTGGAAATAAAATTTTTTAATGGTATTTTTGGAAAATAATACTTATTATGGTATTTTTGGAAAATAAACTTATTTAGTGGTATTTGAATGAATTTCTCTTAAATTAATGTTAACTACCTTATAGTTTTATTTTGAACTTTAAAATTAATTGTTTATTGGTTAATATCTATGCTAAATGATTTTTTTAAATTTATACATGTAAAAAACTAATTGACCAGTAGAACACTTAAAATTCAAATATGTAAATACTAGGAAGCTACCCCGCACCATGTGCGGGAAAAAAAATATTAAGAGATGATGATATTTTTGTTTTTGAGGGTAGTAAATGTGATATCTCACTTTTTCGAATTTGTTTTATTGCTGACTATTCATCCGTTATTGATAAAAAATTAAGAAATCTTAACAATTGTTTATTGATTCAAATTATTTTGTGTTATGTTTAGTTTTAGTATAACAAATGATGTTCAAGATTCTTCATATATGATATAATCTTTATTTAATATTTTTACATGTTATTATCTTGACATTTTTAAATCTACTATAAATAACGACAACTATACATTACAATTATCTCCACACAATAGTTAATAATTCTTAAATTTTTAATATATTTTATTTGTTCATTATATCAAATATATATATCAGATGATTTTTAAAAAACATTATTTCAAAATATTATAATTTTCGTATTTTGTTTTTTGTAGAAATATAAATTTCATTTTCTTTTAAAAATTTCATAATCCTTATTTAATTATAGTACAATAAAGTTAAAATATTTTAAATAGCAAAATATATATGATATAATAACAAGTTAGTAACAAAAAATTGTTCAAGATATTAACAAAAAAATTTTTAAAAACTTTTATAGTAACTTAAAAGAATTAAAATCTAAACCTCAAATTTTATCTTGTAGAAAAAAATATAAGTAAGAATAGATATTTTCATTTTATGTTAATTTATTTTTCATAATATATTCAAAATTTTCAAAAATATTCTTTTATAGTAATTTAAAATTTACTCAATCTTTTAAACTTTTTTGAAATTTGAATTTTTTTAAAAACCATTATAATTTTTAAAGAGTAATTCTATTTTTAAATTTTAAAGAATTTTAAAAATTTTAAAGAGTAAATTTTTTCTCTTAATATATTCGAAAATTTTTTGAAAACAATTATAATAATTTAATATTTATTCGTTTTTTAATATTTGTTTTAAAGCAAAATATTTAAATAGATAAATTGATTATTGACAGAGTTTAAAAATTAGTAGTTGAATTTAATACTTTTTTTTCTTAAATTTTTTATTGTTTAATAATTTTTATATTAAGTTGAATATTAACTTAATTTGAATTTGGATTAATTCAAAAATTTTAAAGAATCTTTCATATATATCATAATATTTTTTGTGTTAAAAATTTAAGAAAATATTTTTAATAGTTAAAATACATATGATCTCCGTATCATATAAGTTGTTTAATAAAAAAATTAAAGTTACAAAATTAATCAAACTTTATCTCCACAAAATTATAAGAAAATTACCTAAGTAGTTTTTTTAGTTATTTTTTAATTTTTATTAGTAGTATAAAATTTTCGATTTTTTTTATTTTTAGTGTAACTTAACTTTTTATTTTTTTAAAAATAATTTAAATAATATTTTTCTCTTAATTTTTTCAACTTCTTAAAATTATTTATTTATAGTAATAGTTTTACTCGAATATTTCCCATTTTTTAAAATTTTATAGTAATTTTTCTCTCTAAATATATTTAAATTTTAAAAAAAATATTTTTTGTAGTAATTTAAATTTTACTTGCTTATTTTAAATTTAGTTTATTTTTCTTATAACTAAATGGAAAAGATTTTAAGTAAACCTATCTAAAGAATTTTTTCAAAAAAAAAATATTTTTTAGATTAATTAAAAAATTTTCGAATTTTAAAAATAATTTTTTTTATTTTCTTTTAATATATTTGATTTTTAATTTATGTTTATAGTAAATTAAATTTTATGTAGATAAATATACTTTTTCAATCTAAATGGTAAAAAATTTAAATATGTAGATTCATTAAGGATAGGCTTGTAATCAACCATTCTCAGGATGAATGTGAGCATTCTGTACTTTTCTTTTAATATATAAGATATATATTTTGTTAGTTTTTTTCTTTTTGTTTAAGGAAAAAAGTAAAAAAAAAAATTTAGATATATCTATGTAAATTAGTAATAAAAATAAAATAAAATAAATAAATTTTATAATAAAGAAAAAGAAATTCATAGATTTTTTCTGTTTTTGTTAGTTTTCCTTTTTGCATAAGAAAAGCCAAAAATATTATTTACACATTTAAATTAATTTCTGTAAGTATTTTTCTAATTTTGTTAAGAGAAATAAGTTAAATTTTTTTACATGTGTCGAAATCGTATCGAGATATTTAACACATGTCACGTTCATGTTAATAAGTAATTTTAAAACAAAATTTTATATAATAAGATATGTGTCTTTAATATATTTTGAATATAGTTGGTCATTGACCGACTAATTAGGTAAGAGAGTTTTTACAAATGATTTTCTTTTGACTATAAATCTATATAATTTGAAAGTTCATGTTCCTTTATATTTTTCCCCATAAAAGTTTACCTTCTTTACATAGGTTTGTGTTATAAATAAGGTCATTCATCAGTTAGAAAAATTCATTAAAACAAATTCTAAACAAATATCACAAAAATGGCTATCAATTTGAAAACTTCAGTCGTATTTTTTTTCACTATCCTTTTCATCATATCTTTTGTTCATAGTCGTACGACAACCCCGGGTGATAGTTTATTTTTATACCCATTTTTAATTCTGGGATTGATTTTGTCCTTGTAATTAATGTGTGTAGTTGTTATACTGATTTTTATCAATAAACAGGTTATGGAATATTGTTCGACTCCGTAGCTTGCGCGGGAGGATTTGAACCGTGTAAAGGCGGGGACGCCACTTGCACTACCTATTGTAAAGATCTTAAGTTTGATTTTGGCGTATGTACTAAATACAGCGGATGTTGCTGTCATGTAAATGTAAAAAACTAAATGTGTCCAAGATAAATTAATCTAATAAAATGTATTGGTATTTTCTTTAATAAAAACATCAATAGTTTCATGACTGAACTATACTCGTCTTCTATAGCACCCAATCATCTTACGAAACTACCCATTCCAGTGAAGTCTTAGGTCCTATCAATGGCTTCGTATGTCTTAGTGCTCAAAGGAACTTAAAGGGAAGGAAAAAACCAGTATATGTAATATAGTCACAGCACTGGTCAATCATTACCTTTTCCTATAACGAAGACGTATCCATATGAGTTGGAGCTATTTGGTGTATGCTCCGATTGACAAACAATTCGAGGTATCATTGTCTCTGACTTTTTCTTATAGTAGAGGTTATGATTATGAAAATCTGAAGAAATGCTTTCTCTATCTGTTTTGATCTTTCCTTATCTTTTGAATTTTTTTATGTTTATCCCGTTTTATCACCACTGTTAAATAAAAAAAGTGATTTTCAACAATAATTTGGGTTTCAAATATATTAGCCGCTTATATAAACAGAAATCTCCATCGCCGAAAAGGTAGACTGAATTTTGGCAATAACTAATTTGTCCTTTACCCTTTTTTTAATAATGAGCTTAAGTTTTATGGTAGCTAATGCAAGAACGTTGGATTTCCTTCAAACCACTGAAAACTAACATTCTCTTATATCTTGTCTCCAAATATGAAAAAGATCCAACTATGGGAAATTTTCTATCGAATGCCACAATTCTGACGCTTTTGCACGATCCTGCATTTCTAATCATCAAAACTTATCAAAAAATTTCTCATTTACACCAAAACTCCTCAAAACCTGTCAATACTCAAGAAAAGTTAAGCTCAAATCATCCAAATTAAAAGTCATAAGGATTACCGTAAAGTAATCGAGGCATAGATACTCCTGAGTTTCCAAGTGATCCTTAAACAATGTAGAAGCAATCATAGAGCAATGAAACAAACCAAAGTGCAATTCCCTAAGAAAAGGTCATAGTTCTTAAACAAATTTTTGACTCAATAAAACATACATAATTTTGAATCGATAAAACAGACTAGTAAACTTAACGAAAGACATAAGAAATAAAACATCCAAACAAAACAACATAAGTAGACAAGTGACATCCTTCCCCATACATGCTTCACACCGTCTCGGTGTGAGAACAAATCTAAAAGAGTGTGCCACATACACAAAATATAGAAAAATGGATAATGAAAACAAAAATGTCACGATACATGGGAATTAAAGAAGTTATTAGCGGTCAGTGGTGGTGGGTAGGGCAGTCCCTAGAATTGTGGCTATCTCTTGGCTGCCTCAAGCGCCAACTATGGTGGTTGTGCGCTGAATCGCCTGATGAATTTGATCGTGACCTCCACTATGCTCAACAACATCCTCAACATTTAGTTCTACCTTCTCTCTCTCCGTCATTCGAAGAACTCATGTTAACCTCATTACCATCAATATCTTGTGTCCTAGAACTAGAAACACATCTGAAAGGTTTAATCCTCATCATAGTACGTCATATCCTACTCATCATCGTGTTGGTAGTCTTCTGAACTCAATGATCCACTCCAATCTTCCTATCATATCCGTTGGTGGAGGAATCAGTGGCAAACGGTAGAGCTCAGAATCATGGGGAAAAAGCATGAATGGCTGAGGTACAATGTCAGGCGGCTCCTCGGGTGCATAAGTATCCTTTGTATCTGCATAGACCAGCTCATGTGGTCCCATTTTGAGGTGTTGCGCTACTCGAACCACGACGTAGCTATTGAGCCTTGTTAGTCTGTAATGGGTGAGGAAAAAGATGCTCAGGACCTTGTGTAAACTCAAGGCTTGCCCTTGACTTGAGATAAGTGATGTCCGTGTTGGGCAGTCTAGCATAATACGGTAGACCGTCGCATCCCGAAAACTTACCCAGCGCTTTACCAATATCTGACAGCGTTCGAGATACGGTGTGTTCACCCTCTCAATGGTGGTGTTGGTCTCCGTATGAGTCAAATCAATATAAAGATAGAGGTGAGGATGATACCAATATACAACTTCTTCTAGGAAGGAGCAGGAGTCTTCAGCTTCACTAGCATTTCAAACAGAAAAGCTCCATAGTTAATGTCTGAATCTGGAAATTCTCAAAACTCTAGAAGCAAATGCTTAACCCCGTATACACAACTCATCGTCACAAACAGGTGTAGACTTAGATCTGAAGAAACATGCAATGCTGATAATCTTTACAACACAACGCATAACTAGGTTCTTGATGGCAGTGATTTTTGCTCCACGCATTGTATTATTCCTAGAATCAATCACATTCAAAAACTTGTTTGCAAACTTTGACTCTAATTTTGAAAACGGACCTGCTTCTCCTTTCGTGAAGCCATATATATCGCAAACCACATTAAGAGGGATTAATGAGTACTTCCTGTTAAGGAAGAAATGTAGATTTCCCTCGCTAGCCTTTGGCTCCTTAGGATTAGTGTATGTGAGGCGGCACGTGGCAATGAACTCCCAAATATACTTGGGGAAAATGTAATGCTCAACACGCCATAAACTTCCCAGTCCAATCTTCGTGAACAACTCATTCGTGTCATCAAGAAGTTCCAAGCCGCATAGTGTTGGTTCAGAAGCAACTCGGGAAGATTCGATGTCAACCTTTCTCATCGCCGCTAAGAACTTAGTGTCATGAGTGTCCCATATGCCTGTAACTAACATGAGATTTGGATTCGTGGCATGAGCTTCTTTCTCAACCGGAGCCTCAACAATTGATGGAGCTTGTACCTTGCCCAAAAGCAATCCTTCTCTGACAATGACGTCAACATGATTGCTCAAGTAACTAACTCAAACTGAAGTGAAGCTAACAATGCAAGGCAAACTAACAACTTAAGCGGTTTAATTCAAATGCTAAAAGAATGGACGGTTGGAATGGCAAACGATAAAGAATGAATGATGCTTCAATGAATGACAAATTCAACAAATGACTATGTTTCAACTTATGACATGAATCACTTAACTAGATTAGTCCACTCCCGTGGTACTAATCCTTTTGCAAACCGATTTGGTTAGCTAGACTTCCGAATGCAACCAAACGATTAGCAAACAATGAACACTAATTCATATTTGTCATCAAATCTTCCTTAAAACTCAACTCTCGTTGGTTAAGGAATAGAAACGCACACATAGATAGGACAGATCGGTTCTCAACACCTTCCGGGTGAGAATCAATCAAAAATCTAGAAAACTCTCTTTCGAAGCTCATTTCTAGCCTTAAGAACAATCTATATGTGAAGATAAACAATAATCAAACGCCAAACATCACAAATCAAACATCAAACATCCTAAATCTACCAAAAGAGATCTACTCACACATGTTCAAATGACAAAAATAAACCATAGAAAAGCAAGATATTGAAGACATAATTCAGATCTTATAAATGAAAATGGCAAATCTTTTATACATAAGAGTAGATCAAGGTTTTAAAAGCTTAAAAACATGAAAAACTAGAGAGAAAAATGAAGAGAAAACTCAGGTTGCAGAAAAAGTGGTTCTCTTTTTTGTGGTTGAGTGTTTTTAGGCTTTTAAGGGAGTGGGTTCGCAAGTGGAGAAAACAGAGAAAAAGTCAAAATTCGGTAGTGAAAATCGGTCTTGGACCGATTTGTGAAGGAATTCGGTCTTGACATTCGACCTTGGGTCGAGTTTTGAAGGAATTCGGTTGTGGTGAGCGGTTTCAAACCGCTCACGAGTCCATGTGCATTCCTCAGCCATTTCGCCGAACGGTTATGATAATCGATCCATGACCGATTTTCACCCTAAAAATCGGTCATGGAATTCGGTCTTGGACCGATTTTTCTAACTTCCTTCTTAGCATTCGTCCATTGACGACTCCGCTTCCCGTCAAAGCTTTGCAATCCTGAAATAAACACAAAAACACAATAGAATACGCTACAAACACCTTATATTATACAAAACACAATTTAAACATGCAAAATGCTCAATTATACAATAAACTCTTAAATATCATACAATATGTATAAAATCACTAATATATACATATAAAAGTATGAAAATATTGTACAAAATAGCGATAATTTACAGGGATATCAATTCACAAAGAGCAATAACACTCTATAGATTTGCAAGATTACTTCTTAGCTAAAGCGAAGAAGTTTTTATTATGGTTTTCAAAATTGTAAATAAAAATGCAAAGAATAAATATTGCGAAGTGCAATAGGTCTATAGTCTGACATTTTCCTAGGGATCGATCCCTTCAGTATTAGTCAGATATTGGTTACATTTTGATAAGGATTTAGTTTACTGGAACTAAATTTTTTTTTTAATATCTCTTACAAAACATCCACCAATGAATTTTCAAAAAGATTAGAAGAAGGAAGCAGAAAACACGTCTAGACTAGGTGCCTTTTATGGATTCATAGAAAACAGAGCTAAGACAATTCCTCATGAGAAGGAATGAATTTAAGATGGTTGTTCATATTTTGAAATATGTGGTGGTAATATATTGTTCACCACTTCAAAGTCGACATTAGACCGACTCGTGAAAATATCACAAAAGTAGTCCAAGATTAACCTCGTAAAGTTATGCTCTTCATGAAAGGAATTCCCAATTTCATCTTCCAGCACCGTTAGTCTATTTGTAGTTCTTCTTCCTCTCGTTACATTGAAAAAATAAGCTGAGTGATTATCTCCTCCTTGTAACTGCATTGTCTCTAGAAGAACTCCTCCGCTTTATTGGCTTCCTCAAGCTCTTTAGTGAATTTAGAGATGAGTTCGGTATAAGGAACTTCAGCAGAAAGCTTTTCTTCAATCCGCTTTTGATTCTCGACAAAAAAATTTCTCGCTATTCCCGTGATGTTCCTTTGTCTAATTAATTATGCTTCTTCGACAAGCAATAATTTTCTTCTCTAAGGATGAGCGCCATAATCCTTCCAGGTTTGATAAGTTAGCTCATGGATCTCTTCCTTATCACACAGTCTTCGATCAAATCTACAACAACCTCTCTGCCATTCTTCGAATCATCAATAAAGGTGACTAAAGGTTGATGATCCGACCCCTCAAAACGTAAATACTCATCTCTACCTGAGGGGAACTCTTCAACACATTCATCATTAGAAATTGATCTATCAAGACAAACTAAAAAAGAATGGCCATGACGCATACCACGCCGAGAGAGTAGATTACCAGCATGTTTAACATCCCAAATGCCATTCTAAGAGTAAAAACTTCTGAATTCGAAAACGACCTTTCATGGTGAGGAGGATTTTCTCTTTTTATCATGATCAACAATGTCGGTGAAATCTCTAGTGAGAAGCAACGCTCCACTTCGACTTGAGTTTATTTCTGATAATTTATCCCGGATTTGTTTTCGTATAAAACTCTCAAGATGCCCATAAACAAAAGTATAGTAAAAACCTTAGATTTATACTTTATTCGAGTATCAATAAAATTCACACAAAACGAAAGAATACTTAGATCAACATCACTTTTCCATAAAAGTGTTAATTCTCCATTTAGCCCAGCTGGAAGAACTATAAATGATTACCATAACACATCAAATGAGAAACACGGAAAATAAACTCGTCTTGAATTTTTTGTTTCCATGAGAAACGTTATGTCAGGAAATCCTTAGACGTCTACTAGTTGTAATCATTTATGAATGGGTGCTTCCAAATCCTTGACGCCAACTAGTTGTAATCATTTATGAATGGGCGGTTTCTGGGAACCCGCCAAACCCTTACAATTAGAAGGCACAAAGGCCTTATTCATAGTAGCTACGAGAGTAGAATTAAAATCCTTAGTAAAAGCTACAGAAGAAGATTAAGCTCCTTGGTTGGCCGCACCAGTAATATCTCGTTCCAAACTTGGTCTCTTCCATGGGGAGCTCCGAACAGGTATCGTCCCTCTTTTCATTGAAGCAAATCACGTGAGATGGCTTATTCCTCCTCTTCTACTTCTGATCACCAGATTTGCCTTAACCTTCCTCTTAGATCCTGGCTTTGGTCCCTGTTTCTGTTTACCAACCTACCTTTGCTCCATTGCATCGCCATCTTTACCTATAGAGAACATTTCTAGTCCTTTTTTCGTACTCAAGGTCTTATGTTCCTCCTAAAATAAAGAACTTTATTCATTATTCTCAACAAAAGCATCCTTACCTGCTCATGCTTAGCACCCAGGATCTTCACTACTTTTGGTCGCTGATAATCCTTAATAATGTCCAAAGGATTACCATTTAATGTAACATTTACATCCATGAAACCCTCCAAAGATCCAAGTCTATTAAAGACTGAAGATAGGGGCACTATCGGTTCGTCAATTATTTGCAAAGCTGGTCTTCTTTCCTTAACTTGATGAGGTGGAGATTCCTCCAAAGGAAGCTCAAGTTGTTCAAGCACCTGTCGTTTCCCTCTAGCTTTAGCTATTCTCTCGATCATGGCTATCTCTTTTATTTCCTTAGACATTACTTCTGTAGTTTTCTCATTTGTGTGTTCCTTATAAGTATATAGAGATACCATATCTTTCTCTTTCGCAAAATCACTATGATGAGACAGTGGCTGTGCAAATGGAGGAACTATCGGATTAGGGGTAGTCCTTCTAGGATATGAATATCCTTGTCTTTTGGAAGAATACAAATGATGTCGAGAATGCTTATCTCTGGTCACTTCAGGAGCATAATCACGACGAGTAGGCTGAGCTTTAAACACAAAACCATACTTAGGTTGATGCTTACTTTCTTCTCGACCTCAAAGGAAGGACGGATTTCTTGATCTCTTTTGGTATGTGATAATGAACCCGAGCATGTCTTTCATCCTTTTTAAAGTACTGTTTTTATCCATTCGATTTCCAGTCCAAGAGTGATGTTGAGGAGGGGTTCTGATTCTCTTCCTAAGAGAGAGAGAGGTGGACGATCATGAACATCACAAGCAAGTGTCTTATCCTCCTTGTTACTTGGATTATAAGAAATGATAAGCCCTCGATCTGGAGAGATCTTTTTCTCCTCCTTTCTTCTTTTATTAGCTTCCATACGAATGCGAGTATTTACTAGATTTACATCCTCAGGCTTAAGATAAGGAGTTTTCCCCTCTTGGAGACATGTAGATGGACAACCACCCTCCTCATGTACCAATCTCATGCACTTAAAGCAATGTATTTCCAGGCCTTCATACTCAAACGAGATAAAGTCTTCATCTCCCCTCGAAGTTAAAATCGATCATCGTGTAAAAAGCGGTTTGAAAGCATTAATCTCTATTTATATTCGCGCTTCAGAAGCAATAACATGTCCAAGCTTTTACCCAATGGAATCCAAAGTAGCATTTTTCCAATAGTGGAGAGGTATGCCATGAATGTGTGTCCAAAACAGATTTTTTTACGTGAACGTATCAGAGACAACTGGTTCCCAACTCTCCAATACGAACACCCAACGTTTGTAATGGAATGGAATACGCTTTAACACTGCATTGAGATCATCTTCTGTTATGAATTTGAAAATAAATGTATCATGGCCTAGATCTCTCTCCCACCATAGCAGATTTGAGAGGCCAAATCGACGAAATAAAACCTAGAGTTGTCCACATCTGGGATCTTGATCGGTTCCTGAGTCTTTATATCAACGTTAAAAGATAAGCTTCAACCAAGCTAGAGTTTTCCACATCTGGTATCATGATCGGTTCTTCCTGATGCCATAATCTACTCTGTCAGCTCCTGAAGAGAGTGTCAAACCACGAGTCGCCATAAGAGATGAATCAAGATCCAGGGAGAATTCGGCGATAATAGTTTAGTTAACAACTGTATGGAACAGTAAAGGAATCATCAAAGAGCTTGATCAATATCTCGCATAAAGCAGATTCATCGATGAAAGGATTAGCGAACGATCACGAGAATAACAGGCGAAGTGATAACACATGAAGCAACCCAACAAAAGAATATGTATAAAACAGAACACTAATCTGGAAACAGATCTAGAAAAACAACAACCACACTGTCGCAGCTCAAAGGAGAGGAGAAGAAGCAGTCACGTCACCATATTCTAGCATCAAAAGAGGAGACTAGATCGATGCTGAAACTTCATCGCCATGGCCATAGAGAGAGAGCGACTAGTGTTTTTTCTTAGTTTTGTTTTGCTTAAAATATATATAAACTTCATTAAACAATACAAGCTTTTTGCGATACAAGTTACGTGGAGACGTCATATATCACATTTACCACCATCAAAAACAAAAATGTCATCATTCGTTACCATTTTATTTTTTGCACATGGTACTAGTAGCTCCTTAGTTCATAATATTCATCCAGTTTTCACGTTATTGAACAGTGATTCCACTTTATAACATTAGGGTGTTAAAAATATAACTAAAAAGGTAAAACATGATTAATCTACTAAAATTATCTTTTCAACATTAATCATAGTTAGGGAAAAACCTTAAAAATACACGAACTTATTTACTTTTGGATGTTTAATACATGAACTTTTTTCGTTGCCCGAAAAATATATGAGGTTGTATACATTGGTTATTAAATACACGACGTTTCAAAAATTTCAAAAAGTTCATGTATTTTTTAGCTAACGAAACAGTTCGTGTTTATCACTCTTAACGGCCGTTAACTTCTCTGTTAGCGTCGTTTGTAAAAAGCAAAATTTTTGAAACTTAGTTTACTTAATAATCAATGTATACAATCTCATATATTTTTCGAACAACGAAAAAAGTTCATGTATTAAACATCCAAAAGTAAATAAGTTCGTGTATTTTTAAGGTTTTTCCCTTCATAGTTACAATCCAACTCAGTTTATTCTCCTAACAATTATTCTGTTTAATCCGTAACTATTTTCCGGATGAGTTTTCAAAAAATATATTTAAGTTTATTATTTATAAATTAAATAAAATTCAAGTAAAATTCTTGCCTAAATTTTAGGGAACCAAATGACCGAGACACATTATTGATGCCCAAACCTGCAAACAATAACCGAAACACATAAATAAAATACAACATTAAAATATAAATTTAAATAGTAAAAATTAGAAATTATAGCTTATCATCAATACACTAACAAGACTTGTGTCTTTCCATAGGTTGACACATCAGAATTTTCAGTCATCCTCCATCTGACACATCACCAAAAACTATTATCCAATCAGAACATTTTAATTAATACACATAAACCAAATTTATTGTGATGGGCTACAGATTTATTGTGATGGGCTACAAAATTTTAAAGTATAGGCTTACTTTGTAAAATGCAAAACTAATTAGAAAATTGTGATGGACTACAAATTTATTGTGATGGGCTACAGATTTTAACGTGTAGGTTTATTTTATAAAATGCAAAAATAATTAGAAGGATAACAGATTTTAAAGTATGGACTTACTTTGTAAAATGCAAAAATAATTAGAAAAATGACACTAGAAGATGACATCTCATTTGTAACCAATAAAAATATAACATCATACTCAAATTTGACATATCAGTTTTTTACCTTTACTAAAATTTCATATATTTGTAATAGCTAGATTTGAAGTTAATTTAATATTTTCAAAATAATAAAATAGTGTATTTAATTAAAAAAACTAATTAATTTTAAAACAATTTAAACTAAGTCATATATAAATTCATACAATATAAGTGATTAATTTTATTTAGTTAGAGTTGAAGTTTATTTGATGTTTTGAAAAATAATAGAGTGTACTCAATTTAACTATCCGGTTATTTTTACTACAAACCAGACCAAGAATATACAATTTCTTTTTTTTTTCAAAATAATATATCATATATAAAATTTAAACATTAAATCAATAAAATATTTGAAAATAATTATTAAAAAAATATTATTAGAAAATATACGCAATATAGAGCGGATTTTTATCTTCTTTTGACAATCTATCTCAAGACATAGATTTATTGAAATCACGCTGAAATATTAATTTGAGTTGAAATTAGCTTCTCAAGCTTTTATATGCAAATATTAAAGTGAAAAATTCTCCGATGTGAGATTGTTGGTGAGAACCAATATTTCAACAAATTCAAAACTCCATAGGATACTCTTTGGAAAGGAATCGAAAATGTTGTTTGGAGAGACCAATAACGTATAGCAAAGATAGAAAAGACAACGACTCAGAGATCACACAATTAGATTGTTGTACGTAACAGTCGGAGATTTTGTAATGACCGGCAATAGACTAACGGTGCTGGAAGATAACATTGGGAGTTCCTTTCATAAAGACCATGACTTTACGAGGTTAATCTCGAACAATTTTCGTGATATTTTCACGACTCGGTCTACTGGCAACTTTGAAATGGTGAACAATATATTATCACCACATATTTCAGAAAATATGAACAATCACCTTATATCCATTGCTTCTCATGAGAAATTCGCTTAGCTCTGTTTTCTATTAACCCGAAAAAGGCACCTGGTCTAGACGAGTTTTCTGCTTCGTGCTTCAAATCTTTTTGAAAACTCATTGGTGGATATTTTGTAAGAGAAATTAAAAATTTCTTTAGCTCCGCCAAACTATATACTTCTCAAAATGTCACCAATATCCGACTAATACTGAAGGGATCGATCCTTAGGAAAGTGTCAGACGATAGACCTATTGCACTTTGTAATGTCAACTACAAGGTAATTGGCAAGATCCATACTAAACGCCTCAACCAATTCTTCTAGATTTGATATCAGAAAACCAAAGACCTTTGTTCCAGGACGTATGTATGATTTCTTTTCATCACGTATGAAACGTTACACTATTTTCATACTTCTAAAGCACGTGTATTTGGTTCTTTGGTGGTAGAAACGGATATGAGTCAAGCATATGACCCGATAGAAAAGGACTTTTTCAGGGCTGTTTTAGAGAGATAACGCTTCCGTCTAGTATGGATTAACTGGGTAACAGAGTTTTTTTACCTCTGTGTCTTACTCTTTCATCATTAATGGAGCTCCCCATTAATGGAGCTTTTTCATCTTTGGCGGTAGAAACGATATGAGTAAGGCATATGACCCGATAGAAAGGGATTTTCTCAGGGCTGTTTTAGAGAGATAAGGCTTCCATCTAGTATGGATTAATTGGGTAATGGAGTGTTTTACCTCTGTGTCTTACTCTTTCATCATTAATGGAGCTCCCCAGGGGAAAGTGATTCCCACAAGAGGTCTAAAACAAGAAGATCCTCTCTTCCCATATCTCTTCATCCTTTGCACGGAGATGCTGTCAGGTCTTTGAAACAAAGCTCACCAAGAAGGTTTACACTCCAATATTAGAGTATCTCTGCATAGCCATAGAGTTAGCCATATACTCTTCGCGGACGACACTATGTTCTTCTGTAAGTCAAACCAAGCTAATTTTGAAGCTCTTGTCTTGATCCTTAACCAATACAAGAAGGTTTCAGGAAAATGTATCAATTTATAGAAGTCTTGGATTACTTTCTCTTAAAAAACGCGTAGGTCACAAAAAGCAAGAGTTATGGGAGCTTTAAGTATCACCACAGAGGGGGAACATGAAAGTATTTAGGACTTTCTTAAAATTTTGGCCAAAAGAAGCGAGATATATTTGCTTCCATTGTTGATAAGGTGCGTCAGAAATTACATTCATGGACTACTCGTTTCTTATCACAGGTGGGTAAACAAGTCTTATTAAAAGCAATCCTCTCTCTTATGCCAACACATTCTATGACCTATTTTAAGCTTCTAGTTTCTATTTGCAAGCAACTTCAACAATCACTGCTAACTAGATTTGGTGGGATGACAAACTAGATGTCCAAAAAATGAGCTGTATTGTGTGGGATAAGTTTACACTTGCTAAGAATGCGGGTGGTCTAGGTTTTAGACACTTAGAGGCTTTTAATGATGCTCTTTTAGTTAAGCTTGGCTGGTGATTACTTCAAGCACCAGAGTCTCATTTCACTAAAGTCCTACTTGGTAAATATTTATATAATACTTCAAGCTTCCAAAAATACGTCATTTGTTGTGGAGAGAAACTTCTGCGTCGTGAAATACTTTAAGAATCATCATGCTCTAGATGTGGAGAAAATTTATCTACTCTTCATGTTTTTGAAGATTGTCCTTTTGCTCAACAAGTGTAGACTATTTTCCATGTTAGAAGAACCCCATCAAGTTCCAGCTATTCTTGCTTAAAGTTCATCTCGTTTGCAAGGCATATGACTACTCTCCCTTGATTAATATGACAAATTCTTTGTTTCCTTGGATCATTTGGAATTTGTGGACAGTTAAGAATCAACTGATATTTGGAGAGAAAGATTTCAACCACGCAGAAGTTGTCTAATAAGCTATAGCTGATGCTAAAGCTTGAGATAAAGCACACGAAGAGCTTAAGAAATCCCCTTCATCACAAACATCGGAGGTCACAAATCAAATATCGAAATCGTTTGTATGCTTCGTGGATGCACCTTGGAATTATTCTACTAGTTGTAGTGGTCAGGCTTTAATCAAACGGTCTATTGAGGGCTAAGATGAAAATCAGTATCGAGAATCCATGTTGCTTCAGCTCTACCAGTAGAGGCATGGGCAGTTTGCGAAGCCTTAGCCGGCCTAAGGACTTATTCCTTGGATGATGTTTAATTGTTTTCAGATTCCCTCCAGGTGGTGCAATTTTTAAACTCGGACACTACACACAATTAGTATTTAATTAATTTAGGATTTTGATTAAATCAAAATTATCAAAATAACTTTCATATATATGGTAACATTTTTTTTTATAGAAAATAAACATTTAAAATATTATCATGTATTAAAGATGCATATAACCTTTATTTGCTCCCACAAATTAATATGTATTCAAATTCACATATATGATTAACAAATAAGTCTTTCAAAAAATGTATAAGATACATTTTAGTCAAACATATATCTAGCATATAAAATTATTCATAAAATTTAAAATAACAAAAATAATCAAACTTTGTCTATTATTATTAGGGAAAATTGTCAAACAATACCCAAATTTTTTACTTTTGGCCAAAAAATACCTCAACTATAGAGCTGGCTAAAAAATACCTGAACTTTTATTGACTGGCCAAATAAACTTTAAACTTCTCGTTGACTCAGCCAAAAAATACCTGTCGTTATCTGATCTAAAATCTGTTTATTTTACCGTTTAGATGAAACGAAGTCGTTTCGCCCAAAGCTTTTGTTAAGACTATTTGGCCAAAACGACGTCGTTTCATCTAAATAAAACAATTAAAACTCTGTCAAGCCCTAGACTCGAACACGGGTATGGTGTCTCATGGGGAAGGGTTTCTTGTCACTTTGCCACTGTCATATAACCGTTATATACTCAACAAAACTTATACTTAAACGTAATTGTATCACATAAATGGTATATGGTATGAGATTTTTATCAAAAATGAAACAGATTATATAATTTTATACATATATTATAGATTATATAATTTTGATATATATTATAGATATTAATTAAAATTATATAATCTGTAATATATGTATAAAATTATATATAATTGTAGATATATTAATGAAAATTATATAATTTTATACATATATTACAGATTATATAATTTTATATATTACATATTATATATGTATAAAATTATATAATTTTATACATATATTACAGATTATATAATTTTAGATATTAATTAAAATAATATAATCTGTAATATATGTATAAAATTATATATAATTTTTAATATCTATAATATATATAAAATTATATAATTTTAATTAATATCTACAATTATATATAATTTTATACATATATTACAGATTATATAATTTTATATATTACATATTATATATGTATAAAATTATATATAATTGTAGATATTAATTAAAATTATATAATTTTATATATATTATAGATATTGAAAATTATATATAATTTTATACATATATTACAGATTATATTATTTTATAATCTGTTTTATACGTAGATTATATAATTTTATAATTTTATACATATATTATTTTAAAATTATATAATTTGATACATATATTACAGATTATCCATTAAAAATTATATAATCCGTTTCATTTTTGATAAAAATCTCATACCATATACCATTTATGTGATACAATTACGTTAAGTATAAGTTTTGTTGAGTATATAACGAAATATGCCAGTGGCAAAGTGGCAAGAAACCCTTCCCCATGAGACACCAAACCCGAGTTCTAGTCTAGTTTTTGACATTTTTTTAATTGTTTTATTTAGATGAAACGACGTCGTTTTGGCCAAATAGTTTTAACAAAAGCTTTGTGCGAAACGACGTCGTTTCATCTAAACGGTAAAATAAACAGATTTTAGATCAGATAACGGCAGGTATTTTTTGGCTGAGTCAACGAGAAGTTTGAAGTTTATTTGGTCAGTCAATAAAAGTTCAGGTATTTTTTGGCCAGCTCTATAGTTAAGGTATTTTTTGGCCAAAAGTAAAAAATTTGGGTATTATTTGGCAATTTTCCCATTATTATTAACAATGTTTGTATTCTATTATTGAAAAAACAAAAACCAGTGTCTTTTTTATTTAACATATCCATTTTTAATTCAATTTTAAATTAACAAAAATAAGCAAACTTTGACTATTATAATAACAATGTTCGTTTTTAATAATTAATAAATAAAAAATCTATCTCTTTTATAAATCATAGGAAGAATATGCATGAATTCTAATGTGTTGTGGTGTTGAGGTTTACTATCAAATTTATTTATTTAATTATTTTTCTATCGAACTTAATATTTAATTATTTTCTCTATCGAATACATTTATTTAATTATTTTTTCTGTCGTATTTATTTAATTTACGATTTGATTAAGTTTTGTTATTATTTAATTGTTTAGAGTGTCTATAATAATAATAATAATAATAATAATAATAATAATAATAATAATAATAATAATAATAATAATCATAAAACAAAAACAAAACACAATTATTTTTGGTTTTTTTTTTCATTTTTTTCTAGTTTTCTATAGTTAAATGATAATTTTTTAATTAAGTAGAATTATTAATGGTAGAGTGGTAATTAAAGACTATGAGGATGAATGAGACCACTTTTGAGTTTTCTTTTAACATATAAGATAGTAAAATATATGAAATTATATATTTGGAAACATTTGGTGTTAACCACTATTTTGCTGATTTTTATAGGTTATTATAACTATATTTGCATTTTTAACCAAAAAAATTTTGAAAAAGATAATTTTTGAGTCTTTTTGTGTTTTCGTGGAAAAATGGGTTTGGAGGCGAAAAAGAGAGATTTAAAGCTAAAATGTGCTTCAACTGGATCAAATGGGCTTCAAGTGCACCAAGTGGAAGAAAAACTCTGAGACGCAAACCGACCGGTTGCAATCAGCACCAATCGGTTGTGAAGACAAGGAGAATCGACCGGTTGCACCTTTGCACTTATCGGTTGGCGGTTTGGAAAATTTTCTATTTTGGCGATTTCAGAATATTTTCATCTTTCTCTTCCTCTCTTGTACTAGGATAAGAGGGCTCAACCCCTCCTCTAAAATCATCCAAACTCAGAGCGAAAAACACCTTGTAAATACTTTTTCGTATATAAGTTTTAATTTAATGTTCTTTTAAGAGTTTTATTGATAGTTTTTGTAATATATTTAGCAATTCAATTATGAGTTCCTCATTTTTGTGTTGCTACATCTCTACCATGCTTGAGTAATTTTCTGTTGGGTTTTAGGATTTCCAATAGGATGTTGTATAAGGGTATTTATGTATGTTATATTGAGAATGATGATTCTTCACCTAGGTTGTTAGTAATGTTTATTCTAGACGGAAGTATAAATATGCTTTTAGATGTTTCTTGATGATGGAAATTGCAATGGAACGTTAGATTATAGCCTAGATGAACAAAGTATTCCTAGAGAACGGAAGTCGCTGAGGAGTTTTGTGAACCTATCGATCATACACTTAATATTTGCTTTTATCTTAATAATAAATGAAATTTTTTGTTAGGGTTGTTAGTTTAGTTGTTAGCACTAAGCAAATAGAGTACCTAATATTTATGATTGAGTTCGAAAATGGTTTTTAATGCTTTCTCATATACATGCATGTTACTTGTTTATAATTCCTTAAGGATTCTCTTTATCCAATTATTTATCCATTGTTTATTTCATATTTATTTTACTAGGTTGCTAGAAAAGAAAACAAAATCATATTTATTTTCCCTAGCTAAATTTTAATTATCATAATCCATAGTATATTATTTTGGTCTTTGTGTATTCGATCCTTGAATATTATAACGGTGTTATCGTACACTTGCGATATTATTTGGGATAAAATTTACACTCAACATTTGGATAAAAAGTAACAAATGTTTTTGGTGTCTTTTTGGGTATTTTGGGTATTTCATGTTACATTAGGTATATTTGGATAAAAATGGTATATTGAGTAATTTAGGTAGATTTGAGTATCTGTATATGGATAAAAATCCGAACTCAACCCAAACCCAAAAATAGTTTGGATATTTTCTTGTTCTCAACACAAATACCCAAACCCAAACCAAATTCTAAAAATACCGCGAATAAGACCTAAATCCCTAAACCCAATTATATGATATCTGAATAGAACAGACCCTGACCCGAATATATACCCGGTCCATGCCTATATCATCACCAATAACTATTTGAACATGTATATTCTATTTGAATAAATTCTCTAATATTCATTTTAGTATTTTTAATTTTAATTTATAAATTTTGTATAAAATTAGAATGTTAATAATAACAATAAATTTAAAATATTTAAACTTCGTTAGAAATCTGTCGCCAAAACCATCGGTGAATCAATGAAACATTGTTGGTAAAGTTTTCCAATAGATTTGTGACGACGAATTCCCTTAGAAAATCAGTTGGAAATAGATCTTTTGAAATCCATCAAAAAATTCCTATATAATTTTGACAGATTTGAATTTTCAACGCTCTAGAACTGACACGTATGATTCGTCGATAATCGATAAAAACCGCCAATATCTGACATATACGCTTGTCGGTCCTAACTTGTTTTCTTGATGGGTGTCGTTGCCTCTGTATTTGTTTGTTGTAGGTATTAATGTTCTCTGATAAAGCTGCAGTATAAAGATAGGATATATATTATCCTAAGTCTAGCCATCTTAATCTTACGCAATGGCGGACCCAGAACTTACCGGGGTCATAAAACTAATATATATGTAATTTTCGATAAAATAAGAAAACAAATATAGATAGAAAACTAAAAGAGAAATTCCTTCACATACCACTAAATAAGTTTATTTTCCAAACATACCATAATAAATTTTATTTTCCAAAAATACCATTAAAAAGTTTTATTTCCAAAAATACCACAAAACTAAAAACTGAATTATAAGGGTTTATAATTTAAATATTTGGGTTTGGGTTTAGAGTTTAGTATTTTGGGTTTAGGGTTTAGTTTTGAGGGTTTAGGGTTTAGTTTTGAAGGTTTAAAGTTTGATTTTAGTTTTGTGGTATTTTTGGAAATAAATTTTTTTGTGGTATTTTTGAAAAATAAAACTTGTTATGGTATTTTTGGAAAATAAACTTATTTTAGTGGTATCGATGAGAATTGTCCAAACTAAAAACGTATTTAAGTGTCATAAATAAATAAAAATAAGCAAAAATTGTCAAAGTTGGGAATTGAACATAACAGATGGGATGTCATTATAGTCATGGAATTGCCAACTCTACTACTGATATTACTAGGATTTATGTGCATAAAAAAGATATAGGTATTTTAAGGGGTCAACTGACCCCGTTTGCTCTTACTGGGCCCATGATCTTACGCATTTGTGCTTTTTTTTTTTTTGTTGAATGAATGTAAAATTTATTACAAACCAAAACTTTTGTACAATGAATGTTACATCTTAGATGAAAGTAATTTGAGATATTTAGCTAGAAAGTAAAGATGGAACGGCTTAAAATTATAGGAGTGGCTAAGGGGACCTATGTAGAGAATATAGATATATAACGATCTATTTGTAAATAAATATCACTTGTAATCTCTATATATATTGTACATTGGTATTATTTTGTTTTCTTAATCTATATGGTATCAGAGCAACGATATCTAAAAACCTAAAATTAAAAAACAAACAAGGAGCCGCCTCCTTCTTCTTCTTCTTCGTTCTCTTCGTCCAGCCATGTCTACTTCCTCAAACGAGACCATTGTTGTCTCAGATGCACCCACTCTCCTTCACTTCAACATGACAATCGTCACCAAATTGACTGCAAACAATTTTCTCATGTGGAGCCGCCAAGTTCATGTGTTGCTTGAAGGATATGAACTTGCAGGATTCGTTGATGGATCTGTCACTGCACCAGAGCCAACACTCACCACCGGTGGTGTAGCCTCTGCCAATCCAGCTTAGAAACTCTGGAAACGCCAAGACAAGCTCATTTACAGTGCTTTGCTTGGTGTTATCTCTGTTACCGTTCAACTTATTTTGTTCACCACCAAGACAGCGGAAGAGATCTGGAACACTCTCACTTCTACTTATGCAAATCCCAGTCGTGTCACATTCAACAACTACGACAACAACTCAAACATGGGTAAAAGGAACTCGATCCATTGATGAATATGTTCAAGGATTCATCATTCGATTCGATCAGCTTGCTCTACTGGGAAAAGATATTGAACATGAGGATAAAATTGAATACATTCTCAACAGACTCTCTGATGAATACAAGGTTGTGAGTGATCAGATTCAAGGACGTGATTCACCACCATCGATCACCGAGATTCATGAGAAACTATTGAACTATGAGGTTAAAATTCAAGCGATAGCTACTCAATCTTCACCACTTCCTATCTCGACAAATGTTGCTCAGTCTCGAGGGAAAGGAAACAACAACTATCATGGGCAAAACAACTCCAATTGTTATTGGAATCGTCCACGCTACAACCAGCCTCCCGGGGATATCAAGGTCGTTGTCAAATATGCGGTGTTCATGGTCATAGTGCACGCACTTGCTCTCAACTTCAACTTACATCTCGTGAGTCTTTCACATCATCTCCACAGCAACCTTTCAGCCCTGTACCATGGCAGCCTCGTGCACACCTTGCTACTACCACATCTCCAAGTGCAAATTGGCTTCTCGATAGTGGTGCAACACATCACCTAACCACAGACTTGAACAACCTCTCTATGCATCAAATGTATGATGGGAGCGACGAAGTCACCATCGCTGATGGTTCGGGACTTCAAATCTCACATACGGGTTCCACCTCTTTATCTACTTCATTGCATCCGCTTAAACTCATTGATGTTCTCTATGTTCCCAATTTTAAGAAGAATATGATTTCAGTTTACTGTCTGTGTAATGCTAATCAAGTGTCTATGGAATTCTTTCCTGCATTTTTTCAGGTGAAGGATCTCAAAACGGGGGCCCGATTACTCCAAGGAAAAACTGAGAACGAGTTATACGGGTGGCTACTCACCTGCACCAAACCGATATCAATGTTTGCTTCTCCTACGTCAAAAACATCCCTACCATCGTGACACTCTCGACTTGGGCATCCATCACCACCTATTCTACAAAAACTCATTTCTCAATTTTTTTTACCATGTTCTGATTCTTTGCAAAAACAATCTCCTTGTTCACATTGCCTTATCAATAAACACCATAAACAACCTTTCTTTTCAAAAAAATTGAATCAAACAAACATCTCCAATACGTGTATTCGGATGTGTGGATGTTCCCTATTGTGCCCATAGATAATTTCAGAGATTATCTCATTCTTGTTGACCATTACACGAGATATACGTGGTTTTATCCACTGAAGAAAAAGTACTTAGTTCGAGACACATTCATCACATTCAATGCGTTAGTCGAGAATCGTTTTCAGCCAAGATTGGCACTTTATAGTCTGATCACGATGGCAATTTCTGGCCTTAAGATTCTTCCTGGCAGCTCAAGGGATCTCTCATCTTACTTCTCCACCGCACACAGCTAAACACAACGGTCTTTTCGAACACAAGCATCGCCACATCGTTGAAATCGGTCTTGCGCTTCTTCACCAAGCTTTAGTCCCGAAGACATACTGGCCGTTTGCGTTTGCAATTGCAGTATACTTGATCAATCGTCTTCCTACTCCGGTACTCAATCAACAATCACCATACTTTCGCCTATTTCAACAAGCACCAAATTACTTAAAGCTACGAGTGTTTGGGAGCTTGTGTTTCCCATGGTTGAGACCTTATACTAATCACAAGCTTGAAGATCGCTCTACACTGTGTGTCTTCGTTGAGTATTCATTAACACAAAGTGCTTACCTCTGTTTGGATAAACTCACGGGTCGTGTCTACACTTCACGCCATGTCACGTATGTTGAGTCTTGGTTCCCATTTGCAATGATGGATGCACGGAGCTCTAGCGTTTCAGAATAGAATCCATCTCAGTCCATGGATTCCACTCCCAATTTTATACCAATCTTGCCACCACCACTCGTCACAGCTCGTTTGTCACAGTCTGCTGTTCACGATTCTTCACCACCTGCTGCTGATCTTGCCGACGACCAACCTATTTGTCGTCGTTGCCAGCTAGAGCTATATCTCCGACGGCAACGTCATCAACATCCCAGCCTGCGGATAATGACTCGCGGCAGCACACAGATGCTGCTTAATTGGATTTGGGCCGCATTGCACTCACAAGCCCAACAACACCAAACACTCAAATTTTGAATTCCAAGCCCAGAAAATAACCAACCAATAAACAGCCCAATACCAACATAAACGACCCAACCTCCATCATCTTCTTTGACGCTTCCTACTCAACAACTCCGGCCACTTGAAAACATACACCCGATGAAAACACGCCGCAAAAATAATATTACCAAACCACAAACGAAACCTACACTCACAACCACCCTTTCCAACTCAAAACCAACCATCCAAGTGACCGTGAGTCAAGCAATGCGTGACCCAAATTGGAGGAATTCTATGAGCAAAAAAATCAATGCCCAAATTCGAAACCAAACGTTTGAATTGGTTCCTCCCAGTCTGAATCAACACATCATTTCAAAAAAATGGATATTCACACTAAAGTATCTTCCTTAATGGTGTTCTTGACATGTACAAAGCGCGTTTGGTGGATCGCAGTTTTACTTTAACAATATAGCCTTGATTATTTGGAGACGTTTAGTCCGGTTGTCAAATCAGCTACGATTCGAATTGTCCTTCAAATTGGGTGAGCAATTCTTAGCCGATCAAGCAATTAGACGTCAACAATGCCTTTCTTCAAGGAACTCTCTCCGATGAAGTGTATGTCTCTTAGCCACCTGGTTTCATCGACAAAGATCGTCCTTATTATGTTTGCTGGTTGAAGAAAGCTCTCTCTATATCAAACAGGCAATGCGCCTGGTATCAAGTGTTGAAACCTATTTACTTCGACTTGGGTTTCAAAATTCACTTGCTGACACCTTTGTTGTTATCTACACATGTATTGGAAGCTTACAATACTTAGCCTTAACGAAGCTAGACATTGCGTACTCGGTGAATTGATTATCGCAATTTATGCACAGTCCTACAGATGCTCATTGGCAAGCTGCCAAACGGATTATTTGCTATTTGGCTGGCACGGTGTCTCACAGTATCTTTTTGAGAGCAGATTCTTTAACGACATTACATGCATTCTTCGATGTCGACTGGGCTGGTGACAATGATGATTTTGTGTCCACGGATGTGTAAATTTTATATCTAGGCAGCATACCTATCGCATTGTCCTCAAAGAAACATAACAGTGTTGCACGTTCGTCCACGGAAGCCGAGTACACAGCTGTTGCTAACACAACATCAGAAAGACGTTTTGTCTGCTCTCTTCTTTCAGAACTCGACGTTACCCTTCCTATGGTGCTGGTCATTTACTGCGACAATGTGGGTGTGACATATCTCTGTACCAATCTTGTTTTCCACTCTAGAATGAAGCATCTTGCTCTCGATTACCATTTCATTCGCGATTATATCCAGAGTGGTGTGCTCCATGTCGCACATGTTTCTACGAAAGATCAACTTGCAGATGCTCTCACCAAACCTCTTCCTCGTCTGCGGTTTGTTGAACTCTCTTCCAAAATTGGCATAACTCCAGTGACTCCATCTTGAGGGGGCGTGTAGAGAATAGAGATATATAAGGATCTATTTGTAAATAAATATCACTTGTAATCTCTATATATATTGTACATCGATCATGAATAGAATTATTATGTTTTCCTAATCTACAACCTAGAGGAAACCTAAGGGAGAGAGACCTTCATCGTAGGTGTAGTCTCCCTGTTTTTTTATAGAGCTGAACCAGTTGAGAATGTAAATGTTCTTGTCGATGAGTCTAGTAAGGTGGACTTGAGATACTGGTTCTTCCACATGTCGTCGTCGATTATGTTGTGACAGATTGTGGTTTGAAATGCAGCCATGGTTAGACCTATTGAGAAGGAGAAGGATGCGAGTCCAGTCCAGAGAGAAGTCTCTGTTAAGAAGGCGCCCTGCAATCAAGTCCAGGTCTCTGCTAAGTATTGACAAGAGAAAAAAGAGATGGTTACATGTCTAGGTTGTGGCTTTGCAGAAAATACACTCCGTTTGATGGCATGTTGAGTACATATAGCCATGTGCAGAAGGAATATTTGGTAGTTGCCTTTGAAAATCAAACACTCTTAAACCACAATGTTGTCGGTCGTGTAGTGCAGATATACTGTCGAGTTTCTTTTATGCTGAAATGCTTCTTATATCCTTTGTTTGCTCCCCGCCAAAGAGAAATATCAGCATCCATATTGATTATATTCAATCTGATATTAAGTGCTAGATCGATGCGTTCTCCTGTGATGAGATTTAACTGAAGCAAATGTTGCTTGTGATGGAATTCCCAGATCGATGAACCCTCTAGAACCCGTGATGTTAATCAAGCTCCCCAAAGTACACCAATTATCAAACCAAAAGGAGGTTGTATACCCATCGTTAACTTTAATTTTGTAGAACTGCTTGGCAAGATCTCTGTATTTCAACAGCTTTCGTCACATCCAAGAGCCTTCGTTTACATTTTCTTTCAGCTCCCATATAGTTCTCTGTTTCATAATAGTAGTTGAGATCCACTTAACCCAAATTGAATTCGCTTTTGTCAGTATTCTCCATACTAGCTTTAGGCAACTCGGTTTATTGGCTTCTTGGAGAGGCTGGAAGCCTAAACCACCCTCCCTCTTAGGCTTACAAACGTCCAACCAAGCAACCTTTGCTTTTTCGTGCTTAGCTCAGGTCTGGACCGGACCAGAGGAAAGGAGAGCATATCTCCTTAACACAACTACTCGGAAGAAGGTAAGCTGAAATCCAGAAGTTGATGATGCTAGCTATAACTGAGCTGGGGAGTTGAAGGCGACCCGCAAAGAAGAGATGTCGCGTGGTCCAATAAGATAATCGGGCTCTTATCTTGTTAATGAGTGACATATAATCGAATTTGGTCATTTGCCTAGTTAGGAGTGGCAATCCCAAGTACCTTTTCCGCAACTGTCCATGGGCAAATGGGAAAATGCTGAACTATATCAGATCGCGCGTTCTCATTCACTCTCGTTGTGATGGCTGTTGATTTTTCCACACTGATTTGCAAGCCCGAATATTTAGCATATGTGTTTTGCGTATGACTTAATGGTATTTTTGTATGGTAGACTTAATCGATGGAAGATGTTATTGGAGAAATCGAGTCTTGGTTCGTGGATGTCAAAGTTAATTTAAAAGACTACAGACTTGGCCAAACATTTTTATATGATGGAATTTAATGATGAAGATTAATATATTGTATTTTTATCGGTTTTGAGTCTTTGTTTTTACCATATGGCCGGTGTGAATGGAACAAATAAAGGCATGATGACCTTCTACTAACGCCTCCAAGAATCTTGAAGCTCATCGACAAAATGGTCCACAATTGTACAAGCCCATTCGTCTCATTGGGGACAAGCGCTACAACGAAGCTCTTATGGCATAGTTTGCATCACGTGGACATCAATGTCCTTCTATGTAGTCACTTATGAAGCTCAGACATAAGTACTCGATGTATAAATGTCTTTTTTACCGAATATAACTACATTTTTTCTATGAATAAATAAATATATATCTACAAGTCATATAATAATGCGGTTACGAGAAGAATAGTTTACTCTTTGTTATGAAACGTTTATGAGTTAAATATAAGATTATCCGCATTAGTAAGAGACTCACTGAGTCTCTCATCAATATAATATTATTATTTTTAATGTAAATTTTTTTAACTTTTTCTAGTTTTATGTGTCCATTGGCGAGAGACTCAAATTTCTCTCATTGATTTAATATTATTATCTTAGTATAATTTAATATGTTTAGTATAATTTTACTTGAATAGTATATATTTTGTATCTTATCTTAAATTAGAAGATTTTTTATTAATATATTTTAATATATATATATATTTTTTCTTTTTAATTTTCTCAAATCTCAGAATTAGTTTTACAATACTAATATTTTTATTGTATCAACTAATATTAATTAAAAATAAAATTAATATATAATTTAAAATTATGTATAATGGAGCTTGTTGGATAACTTATTTTATTTTATGATTTATAAAGAATAAAACATATAAAATAATTAACATATAAACTATTTAATTATAATTTTAGTTTTGTGGATTTGATTAATTACCATAAAATCTGAATTAATAATGAAGTGACATGTGTCAAGAAAAAGAGTTTCTCATGAGTCTCTTGAGAGAACCAATTCTCAACAATTCTAATTATTATCCATTGAAAAAATATTATTATTTTTTTCTATTTATTTTAATCTTGAGAACCTCCTTCAGAGACTTTTGCAATGCGTATGGTCTAAGGGCACTAAGAGCACCATCAACGGTAGAACTCCATATGAGTTTCTTAATATATATATATATATATATATATATATATATATTATTTTACTTTTTATTATTATTATTATTATTTTTTAAGTTGCGTCAAATAGAAATATGACACTTGGAAGTTGGGTCTCTTATGGATATCTCGCTCAAGGATCGGTTCTTCCCCTATTCATCACTTTTTCATTTTTTTTAATATTTCAATATGAGGTTTTTCACTGAAAAACTCCCAATGTAGATACCCTAAAATAATGTAAAAAAAAAAGTAGGAAAGAGAAGAATATAGGTTTTTTGTTTAAGGAGGGTGTATTGAACTTAACATTTTAAGGAATTTTGTAGGATTTTAATATTTTAGAATTTTGAGAGATTTGAATGAGTTTTTATGGGATTTGATTATTTGTTAGAGTTTTTAAGAGATTTATATTTTAAAATGATTTGAGATTTGATAAGATTTTATTATTAACTTTGGATGATTTTAGTATACTTTGAAAACAAGAAAAGGAAACAACGGTCGTCTCCTCAAGCCTCGTCTTCGGTCTTTCGTCTCTCTACAAATTTTTGGGTTACAACTTGTACCTTAAAGGATCCTTATACAACAATTTCTTGCATTGCAACATAACTTTTTTAACTTATGGAAAAGCTTAAACAATGAACAACATGAGATGTAGCAGAAACAGAGTTTAAACGCTATCTAATTCTTTTTTTTATTATGAATTTATTTATTTAATTTTGCTCAATTTGTGAGTATAATATTTGCATGCCTCTTCTTAAATAATGTTTTAAATGGTCGGGTGAGGATTGAACTTCACAGATTCGAGCCATACTAGCTCCTTTATCTCCTCTTCAGAGGAAGCTGGGTCCTCAAAATTGAAACTGAAATGCTTGGAACAAAAAGGCTCGTCGTTAAGGTCGTGAAGAGCTGACAAGTAAGGATGACACAGTGCTTCCTCAACTGCAAGATTAAGAGCATGATCCAAGATTAACAATATGAAATCATCAAGAATATGTCAATCTCGGTATGTATCAGTTTTCTAATCATACCCGTAATGCATTTTGCTGGATCAAACACGAGCATTTTCTCTAGTAGATCGATTGCTGTAGAATTCATACTAGGAAATCTAGCTGAAAAGTTTTGCCTAGGGAACTTGGGTAGTTCTTTAACGTATTTTCTCGAGTTCTTGCTTCTGAGAAACTCTAGGCTCGCTCCATCAGGTGATCCTATCAACTATATTAACCGCATGAAACAACTCATAAACTAATTGCTTACACTGAGAAGTTTCCAGCATTTGTACAGATCTTTTAGAAACAGAACATACCTCGGTTACAAGTTTAAGCTGATGAACATAGTCTCTCCCCGGGAACAGAGGTTCCCTTGTCATGATTTCAGCAAATATGCAACCAACAGACCAGACATCAATTGCAGATGTGTACTCTGAACTATTAAGGAGCAGTTCTGGTGCTCGGTACCATCGAGTTACAACATACTCTGTCATGAACTCTGTTTCAGATGTCGTCCTGGCCAAACCAAAGTCCATAATCTTAAGATCGCAGTTCGAATTCAGAAGCAAATTACTCGGCTTAAGGTCACGATGTAAGACATTAGTTGAATGAATATATTTGAGTCCACGTAGAATCTGATACAAGAAGTACTGCACCAGGAGAAAGAGTATATTACTCAAGATTAAATCAACCATAGAATCATATATAGCCAAGTAAGTACCGTAAAGATAAAGTTACGAATGTTAAAACCTGACAATGATCATCATTCAAGGATTGGTCTGATCGAATAATCTGATGAAGATCAGTATCCATCAACTCAAAAACTATCAGTGAAATTCTCCTTCTTTGGAGGTCTGACGATATCTTTTATTACAACAACCTGTAGAAGTGAAGACCACTTTAGCCAAAATGCTAATCGTTTGAAAAGTTTCCGCGAAAATGGGGTAGAAAACTTACGTTCTCATGTTCCAAATGACGAAGAAGCTTAATCTTTCTCAAAGTCCGCTTAGCATCCACTTTATTGTCAAAAGCTTTACCTATTTTCTTGATTGCAATTTCCTCATGTGTCTCTGAATCTACTGCAGCACTAAAAAAGAATACCACTAAAAAAGAATACCCAAGTTACAATTTTTGGACTTATATTATTTGACTTTGTGTGATCTCATTTCGATTGTGATCTGTGTCAGCCATTATTGCTCAGCTGAAGCACGTTGAAGCCAATTTCAAGGATTCTACTGTTCCTCCATCATCAGCTCTGTCTCTTGCTGCATCTGTCTCGGCTTCGTATTCGATGGGTGGTGGTTCTGTTCCTCCTCCGCCTCCTCCCAATGAATCATTCGCTCGGAGATACAAATTTGTCTGGCCACTTCTACTTACCGTGAATCTCGCCGTCGGAGGTAATCTAGCCTTTCACTAATTCAGATTTTGTGTGGCTAGTTCGAATTAGGGTAGAGATTTTGCTGGTTTCGAGAATTTCGTTTCTGTTCTTATGGCTAATGGTAGTAGTACAATTTCTTTTGGAGGTATAGTTTAGAATCATTAGGTTTTAGATCAGGCACAAAGCTAGACCCTTTTAGATCTCCTTTAGATTAATGTGTTGTTATGCTATATGAGTGTTTATGAATGTCTGAGTTTTCTTGATAGATCTTTTGTGATCTTTCTCGAGTGAATTCATCAACCTGTGGATTCTACTTCCAAAAGTGTTGGGCTCATCGAGGCTGAAACCAGATGTGAGGAGGCCAGTTTCAAAGAGTAGAAGCACAAGATGCTTCACTAACTTGTCGTTCTTGTCCGCTTCGGCTCTCTTTCTCAGCTCATCCATGATCGAGTTCTCAGGGTTAATCTCCATCGTCCTCTTGCTCGACGTGTAACCAGACGATAGCTTCATCAATTTCTGAGATGTGCCAAGTCTTCATCAATTTCACAACTTCGACCTAATTTCGAGATCGGTTGAAGCAGACGATAGCTTCATCAATTTCTGAGATGGGCTAAAAGAAGACGGAGGATGGAGAGATAAAAGAAGACGGAGAAGAAGATATGAGTAGAAGAAGACGGAGGAAGAAGTCAAGAGACGAGAGTCACACAATTTGCCTCTTCTATTTTTTTGCCATCCGGACAATATCTTTTTTTTTTCTGAAATCCTTCGAAGTTTCACCTATATGAATGTGATTTTATGAGTCATATTTTTCAACTAAAAAGTTATAAAAAGTCACCTAAAATCAGTTCTAATGATTTTCTATGGAAAAGTTGTGATATTTTAAATAACACTAGATTTGATATGAGTTTTAAAAAGTGTTGATTGAATAACAAGAGATTGTGAAATATTCTTTATGATTTTACAGTAAATTTTAAGTTCAATAACATGGAATTTGTGGAGATTTTTAAAAATCATCAGTTAAATAACAGATGATTTTAAAAATACTCCAAAATCTCCTGAAATGTTAAGTTCAATACACTCCCTAAGATAGTGAATCTATTTTTAAGATACTCAAAATACAGATGCTTCAATACAATTGGTTCAACTTTTCCAATAAATTTAATTTTTAAATAAACAGTCAAATTATAATAAAATCATAGGAAACTCATGAAGTTTCTACCTATGGAGATGGCCTTGGCCCAAGACGGAACTCTAATATCTGTGTCCAGTCATAATTATAACTCTTTCTACACACAACATAAGACATGATAATTATTTCTAACCAAACACATATATAATAATGTAGGTTATCTCTTCACGTTGTTATTCATTAAAAAACTAATAACGTAAATTGAATATCTCTACACGTTGTCACTCCTGAAGATTGTCGTTGACTTTTTTTGTTTTTTGGTTTTTTCCTCATATTCACATTTTTGAATTAGATCACAACCTGTGAAACATTTCTCACCAACTTTGTTTCCATGGCGCAGCAGCCACAACGTCCAATCTCAAACCGTCCCATCTCTCTCCTCAACCGCAACAGTCTCCTCATCCTTCTCCTTCTAGCTCTCTTCTTTATCCTCGGTGTATTCTTACCTTTAACAGGATCTCCCTTATTCCTATTTCCAAACACAACATCTTCTTCTTCATCTTCTCTTTCTCCTTCTTCTTCTTTATTGGTCTCCGACTGGCGCGACTATTCCCTTGCTCAAGCTGTTAAGTTTGTGGCTAAGAATGGGACTGTGATCGTCTGTGCCGTTAGCTATCCTTTCTTGTCTTTTCTCAATAACTGGTTGATTAGTATTTCTAGACAGAAGCATCAAGAAAAAGTTCTCGTGATCGCTGAAGATTACGCTACTCTGTACAAAGTCAACGAGAAGTGGCCTGGTCATGCTGTTCTCATTCCTCCAGCGTTGGATCCTCAATCCGCACACAAATTTGGTTCCCAGGTACAGAGAGAGTTTTCAGCTTTTTCGGCAAAAATATGTTCAAATTACTTGTTTTTGCAGCTTTACCTTTTATCTCTAATAAATGCAGATAAATTCTACGAAAATTAAAAATAATTTGCAATATAACCCTTATGTATATATTATAAACGTTTTCACTTATTTATATTAGATTTTTAAAATTTTAAAGGTAAAATTGGACTCCATATTGCGATAACTTCAATCTGATATATTATTTATCAAAATTTTACAAACATGAAAATAACGAAGACATGTTATATTGAATATGATTTCATAGGATTAACGTGCATTTTTTTAGATGGAGGGAATAGTTGAAAAAAATGGCAATTTGTAGAATTTTTTCCCTATAGAATCCTTAATTTTAGTTCATAAAATCTAGCTACGAAACTCTGTTTTTATGTATGTATCTTCTAATTTGTCTTCAATTTTTTTCGAAGAGTCGATGACTGTTCATACACATTGACACCAAAAAAGAGTTCGACCCAATGTGATAATCTATGCAAAGAATATGTATACGAGAATGCAAATGGTCGGATCTTTTAACTAATTTATTATATTCGATTAGGGTTTCTACAATTTGACATCTCGGAGGCCACAACATCTCTTGAACATTTTGGAGCTAGGTTACAATGTTATGTACAATGATGTTGATATGGTCTGGCTACAAGATCCGTTTCAGTATTTACAGGGGAGCCACGACGTATACTTCATGGATGACATGATTGCAGTATGTAACATGTCTGCACCTTTTTGCATTTTAGAGTGATTATGTATCTTTATTCTTGATTCGATTTTGGTGCTTCCAGATCAAGCCTTTGAATCACTCCCATGATTTACCACCTCTAAGTCGAAGCGGAGTGACTTATGTATGTAGCTGCATGATTTTCTTGCGTTCCACTAATGGCTCAAAGCTTCTAATGAAGAAATGGGTTGAGGAAATTCAAGCTCAACCTTGGTCTAACACTGAAGCAAAGAAACCACATGATCAGCCCGCTTTTAATCGAGCACTTCACAAAACAGCTCATCAAGTATGTAATGTTGCTTCCTCCGAATTCCACATCTGATTTCCGTAAATATTCCGCAAGCTTCATTTACTCAATCATTGAGTAAAATGATATGAAAATTTAAATTTAACATGATATCGGAATCTAGTTTATTGACTCAAATCGGTTGGATTAAGTAAGAAATATTGTTGGATTTATAATGTGATTTGATTCAAGATCGACTGATAGAAGCTATCATTTTGATGGAAGATATTAGGATCACACATTGGAAGTTAGACTAAACATTTTCTTGGTACCTTGAGATTCTAACTTTATCGACTCATCACTCCTCTTATCATAGATGTTTGATTACAACTTTTGTTTCAATCTCAAAGGTTATTTTTACTTGTTTGAAATCACTCTCAAATCTTTTGTGATATTCTATTAAGCAGGTAGATGTCTACTTGCTTCCGCAGTCAGCTTTCCCATCAGGAGGATTGTACTTCAAGAATGAGACATGGGTTAACGAGACAATGGGGAAACATGTCATAGTCCACAATAACTATATTATCGGTTACGACAAGAAGATGAAACGTTTCCAAGACTTTCGTCTATGGCTAGTCGATGATCATGCTCTTGAGTCTCCACTAGGAAAATTAGAGTATAATTTGAAACGTTTTAAAGCATTTCCTCTCTCTCTCTCTCTCTCTCTCTCTCTCTCTCTCTCTCTCTCTCTCTCTCTCTCTCTCTTTCTGTTGTTAGCTTGAGACTAACATCAATATCAATTCTTTGCTCTTTGGTTTTGCTTCTCAGGATATATCAAGAGCCAAATACTGAAGGCAAAAACCAGAGGAAAATAGGGAGAAAACAGAGGAAAAACAGAGGTAAAAAACAGAAGTTACCCTAGAGAAGACTTTTCGTATACAACAAGTATAGGATCTCGAAATTGTTGCTGCTGAGATTTATTCAAACTCGATTTACTTAGATATATGTTCAAAGTCTCTCATCATAATAATATACACTAACCAAGCAATTAATGACATTTCAGATAAATTACATAACTTTTATGTATGTGATATTCAATACAAATATGAAAAAAAAAAATTAATGATGAATTAAAAATTAATTATAGAGAAAATATCTAATCTACCATTAAAAAAACTTAAATTAACTAATCTACTGCTTTTTCATTTTCTTTTTCAAATCTACCACTTTCTCACTAACAAAAGACTAAATTACCCTATTTTCTCTTCTCTCATTTCTCTCTCCATTTCTCTTCTTCTATTCTCTTGTTTTATCTCTCCTTCTTCTCTTCTCTCTCCTTTTTTCTCTGTCATTCTTCTCTCATTTTTCTCTCATTTTTTGTTTCGATGGAGGTGATGATTAAATTTCTAAGGCATATATCTTTTTTGTTCAGGAGATTTCATTATTGTCTACAACATTTATATATGATTTGTTCGTCCACGTCCTATATATCTATCTCTCATGATGATTAATATCTCTTCTTCTTATGCTATATCTCATATATGTGGACAAGTCAGAGCTTTAACAGAGTCTTTGAATATAATTTCGAGGGAGGTGATGAGTAGATTTATAAGAAATATATGTTTTTGCTCCACGAGAATTAGTTATTGTCCACAACAATTATATATGATATTTACGTCCATGTCCTATATATTTATATCTCATGATGGTTAATATCTCTTCTTCTTATGTTTTTGTATATACTCTCAAGATCTCCCTCATCATAGTTATAACTCTTCTTTCTTATGTTTTTTTTATCCTAATCATTTTGATTCATGAACTTTGAAATTGATTGTTGTTCACATCATCCATGTCCACGATTTGATTCATGTGTATTGTCTACAAAGAAGGGTTCATCTCTCTTGTCGTAGGACATGTATGGCGAGAACAGTATCAAATATATGTATTTTTTGTTCACGACAAATTATATATGGCAACAAATATATATGTCCCTCTTATATATGTTACTTTTTGGAACACATATATATATATATATATATGTATATGTAGTTGTAGTTTTTAATAATAAAATTTGAGTTAAGAGAAAAAGAGAGCAAGAGAGAGAGGAAGAGAGAAGTAAAATAGAGATTTAAATACATAATATTAACAAGGATATAATTGTCTTTTTAGTGGATCCATACTATAAAAAGATGGTATATCTCTAGACCGTACAAAAAAGTATTAGTTTTGAAAATGTCCATATATGGAAATGGTAGAATGGAAAATATTCCCTTAATTATCATATTATATAATTTTATTATATAAAGTAGAGTTTTCAAAAGTTAGTAACTTATAAGATCATGACACGTGTCGTGTTAATTGATTCAAGATTTCGACATATGTCAAAGTTATCAAAATAGTAAGAACCACTAAAACAGTAGTAACCACAAAGGTATGAATAGATTGTTTGTGTAATTTTTTATATCCTGAATTAAATGAGACAAATAGTAGGATTTACAAAGACTCTCTAATAGTATAACAACTACATAAAAAAACAATTTCTTTAATATATACTCCATATATACAGTAATTTTGGTGTGGGTTTTTCAATGTGCAAGAAAGCGCTACACGCTTAGCACCTAAATGGGCGGTGACCGCGGATAGTGCCGTGCCAAGGCTTATAGAGGCTTGAGACATCGTTGTTGTGACGTATACATGCGACAACAAGAGTGATCTAGCGCTTCAATAAGAGCTTGTATTATATAAAGTACAGTAAAGTTAGTAACTCATAAGCTCGTGACACGTGTCGTGTTAATCGATTCAAGATTTCGACACGTGTCAAAGTTGTAAAAATGTCAAAAGCTAATACAGTATAAGAAAACTATACAAAAAGATAATTGACTACTATTATTTTGAAAATAGAAATTTTATAAGAAAATAATAAAAATTACTAATTCTTACAAAGAATAAATTGTCATAATTAATAAGGAAACTATACAAAAAGATAACTAACTACCACTATTTTGAAAATATAAATTTTATTAGAAAATTATAAAAATTACTAATTCTTACAAAGAATAAACTTTCATAATTAATAAAATATCTAATTCTAAATGAAAAAGAATTGTAAATATTAAACTCTATATAAACAAAAAGAAAATTTCTAATTATAAAGGAAAAAGAATTGTAAATATTGGACTCTGCATAAACAAATAACTAGTCTCATATTTTATTAACAAACAAAACATTTTCCTTCAAAACCACCATCATACCTTCAACTTCATTTTATTGGTAAAACAACTATTTCTTTTAATGTGACATGTGTCGTATTAATCGATTCAAAATTACGACATGTGTCAAAGTTGTAAAAATGTAAAAAATTAATATAAAAACTATATAAAAATAATTGACTACTATTATTTTGAAAATAGAAACTTTATAAGAAAATTATAAAAATTACTAATTCTTACAAAAAATAAACTTCCATAGTTAATAAGGAAACTATAGAAAAAAATAATTTATGGCCATTATTTTGAAAATAGAAATTGTGGTAGAGTGTAACACGTAATCTCAATATAAATATATAGTTGTAACTTTATTAGATTTTTTATTGGTAAAAGTTCATAATATTTTATTATATATTTACTCTTACGGATGATTTATTTCTCTTTTTAATTCTTTTTTGTTTTTTCTCGTAAATTTTAAAATATAAGATTATAATCCCACGTATTGGCGAGACCTAATCTAATATAAACTAAAGTACCATTTTTAAAGTTAGTTACTCACGAGATCGCGACATGTATCATGTCCATCGATTTAAAATTTTAACACGTGTCAAAATTGAAAAAATGTCTAAAATTATTAAAAAGAAACTATACAAAAAGATAACTAATACCATTATTCAGAAAATGGAAATTCTATAAGCAAATTTCTAATCCTAAAAGAAACATATTTGTAAATATTGAACTCTATATAAACAAATTAAGTAGTCTTATATTTTTTCAACAAACAAAACACTTTTCTTCAAAAACATCATCCTAGCTTCAACTTCGGTAAAACATATATTACTTTTAATTTATCAAAAAAATATTTTAATTTATTATTATGAGATTGTTGTAAAATAAAATTATTTTTATATTTTTATAATTATTCATAAAATACAAATGTTATAAAGAAAATTTATTATATATTTATTTTTATACAAGTGCTTTAATTATATTTTTCAAATTTTATATTCTGTTTTTTATAAATTTTAAAATATTAGATTATAATCCCGTATTATGCGTTCATCAGCACAACTTTCCTAATTTTTTTAGGGTCGTGAGAGAGTACACACAAACTTTGCTACATCATATGATCCACCAACACTTAATCTGTTGTCCTTGAAAATATTCCAAAGTATATCTTGTTAGTGGCCAAAACTGATTTGCTTGAACAACTTCGAATACAAATCATAATGCAAACCCCCCCCCCCCTCAAATAGAAAACTTCCCGTTGCATTTTCGAGAAAATCACAAATTTCCAGGGCATCTACTAGAATCTAGTGTTTGAAAGGCTCATCTCGATACGATACTTGCAGCAAATGGTGCATTACCACTCCACTTTCACGATATATATGTATGAGACATCTCTGGCTAGGATATTTAACCCAAGTCTATTGTCCAAGTTACTTTTTGCAAGCATGGATATCACATGATCAACATTTTCATAGTTGAACAAGATTGCAATTGTGGAGAAACAGAGCTTGGTCTTTCTCATGTAAACTCTCATAACCCACTTTCAATACACTCACAATTCTTCCATCAAGACAGTTTTTAACCATGGTAGTTCATCAATCCAGTAAGCTTGGCTCTTTCCCCTCAATGATGACCCCAAAACATGCAGACCCAATGGAAGATCACCACAAATCTTTACAAGTTCAACCGCAAGATTCATAAACCCATCAAGGTGGATAGGTTTGTCTAAAAGCAGAAAGATCATTAGATAGTCTCTTCTCGATGGAAAACCCACATGGTATTGTATCATTGATACCATTTTACTGCAAAATCTCTTTGTTTTTACTGGTCACTATGATCCTACTTCCACGACCAAACCACATGATATTAGCCAAAGCCTCAAGTTGATCTAGACTCTCCACATCATCAATAATGGTAAGAACTTTCTGGTCATGTAGCCTATCTTTTATAACACTTAAATGCTAGCTATAGCCTAATGCCGTTTAGATTCAGAACCTTAGAAAGAAGCTTCTCTTGTAAGCGCAACATCAAAGCCACCGTGATAGCCTCCCCTAAGGTTGTCCACAAAACAAGTATTCTGAAACATATTAGAGAGTCAACAATGTAGAGCTCTAGCAATGGTACTCTTACCAATGCCTACAGGACCAGAGAATTCAACAATCTTAACACCAACATTATTTAAATCTAACAAAGACTCCATTTCCTTCAAATGATCGTTAACAGAGTACCAAGATTGATTAATGGTTTTCTTAAACCGTAATTTAGATTGATTTGATTTTTCGGTTTCATGTTAACCAGTTGTAAGTCAATTGTATATAAACAGAGACTTCTCTGTAACAAGTTTTTTCTAAGTTGAATCAAAATCATTTCTTCTTCTCATCAAGTCATACATTCATCATACAACAATTCCAAACAAAATCGGCCAGTTTGTTCACACTGTGGTTACAATGGTCACACAGTTGACAAATGTTATAAAGTGCATGGAGACCCTCCAGGTTTTAAACACAAACAGAAGTATCTACCTCCATTGCCTCCACAGTCCAAGCCTATAGTAGCTCAACTGGCATTGACAAATGCTTCTAATGGGATTGATAATATGACTTCTACTTTGACAAGAGATCAGATTCAGGAATGTATTGCTTATTTCAGCTCACAACTTACTGCATCTCCACGTCTTCAATGTGTTCAGGCTGAAGTGCAAAGTGACATTGCATCATCTTCTACTTCATATGCCACTGCTAAATCAGGTGCCACTATCTACCCTACCAGTTATTGGCTTTTCTAACTCTACACTTTGCTTCATTGGCATTTTGAGAGCAGCTAGGAAAGTTTTATCTTCTGATTCATGGATTGTTGATAGTGGAGCTACACATCATGTCACACATGATAAGAATTTGTTTGTGAATTTTACTGAGAATTATGATTCATCTGCTGCTACTCTTCCAACTGGTTTGGATGTGAGAATTTCTGGTGTAGGAATAATTAGATTGAATGATTACCTAGTGTATTGACGAAAGATTTTAGATTCCAGATTTTAGATTAAGTCTTCTGAGCATTAGTCAGTTGACGAAAGATCTGGGATATAGAGTGATGTTTGATCAATACACATGTCTGATTCAGGATCCTATCAGGGGATTGACGATTGGCAGAGCTGAGGAAGTCTCCAATCTGTACGTCCTGGATACAGCCTCCTTACCAACGAGTGTTACTTCAATTCAGTCAGTTCCTTTATGTTCAACTGTAGCAGTTGATACATCTCTATGGCATAACAGATTAGGCCATCCTTCTTTGTATAAGACAGAATCTCTAGCTCATGTACTCGGCATTAAAGAAAGTAATAAAGTTGTTTTTCACTGTGATATTTGTCCTCTTGCTAAACAGAAGCATCTCAGTTTTGATTCCAAGAATAATGTGTCTGATACAGCTTTTGAGTTAGTTCATATGGACACATGGGGTCCTTTTTCAGTTTCTACAGTAGAGGGATATAAATACTTCTTAACCATAGTAGATGATCACACAAGGGCTACTTGGATCTACTTAATAAAGACAAAAGATGAAGTATTGACAGTGTTTCCTAGCTTCTTAAAGATGGTTGAAACTCAATTCAATACAACTGTTAAAGGGGTAAGGTCAGACAATGCTCAAGAACTGAAATTCACAGAGTTATACAAAGCAAAGGGGATCTTAAGTTTTCACTCTTGTCCAGAAACTCCTGAACAGAATTCAGCAGTAGAAAGGAAGCATCAACATCTTCTATATGTTGCTAGATCTCTCATGTTCAAAGCTCAAGTTCCTTTAGAGTATTGGGGAGATAGTATACTTACAACAGCTTTCTTAATAAACAGACTATCGGCTCCTTTGTTACAAAACAAATCTCCTTTTGAAGTTTTGATGCATAAACAACCAGAGTATCAGGCTGTACGAACGTTTGGGTGCTTATGTTACTGTTCTACTTCATCAAAAGAAAGACACAAGTTTCAGCCTCGTGCAAGAGCATGTGTATTTCTTGGATATCCAACTGGATATAAGGGGTACAAATTACTGGATTTAGAGTCAAATCAGATTTATATCTCAATCAATTAGACATTTCCAATGCCTTTCTTAATGGTGATTTGGATGAGGAGATTTATATGTCTTTGCCTCAAGGCTACACACCAAAAGAAGGTGAAGTTTTGCCAGAAAATCCTGTTTGCTATCTTAAGAAATCCTTGTATGGATTAAAGCAGGTATCACGACAATGGTTTTTGAAATTCAGTACTACACTTCAGGCACTTGGAATTGAGAAGTCCCAAGCAGACCATACTTTGTTTACAAGGAAAAGAGGAGGTAACTTCATGGCTTTACTGGTTTATGTAGATAATATAATCATTGCTAGTACTAGTGCTACAGAAACTGCTCATCTTACTACAACTTTACAAAATACTTTCAAGTTAAGAGACTTGGGTGCACTTCAATACTTTCTTGGCCTTGAGATAGCTAGATCTAGTTCAGGTATTTCGGTTTGTCAACGAAAGTACACCTTAGAATTGATTGAGGAAGCTGGTTTGTTAGCTGAGAAACCCGTCAATGTGCCAATGGAACCAAATTTGAAGCTTGGATCGTGTGAGAATGAACCTGTCATTGAAGATCCGTTAGTATATAGGCGTTTGATAGGAAAGTTAATGTACTTAACTATCACTCGTTCAGATATTACATATGCTGTGAATAGGCTTTGTCAGTTTTCAGGGGCTCCAAAACATTCCCATCTCAAAGCAGCTCATAAGGTGATTCATTACTTGAAAGGGACAGTTGGTAGAGGTTTGTATTACTCATCTACATCAGACTTGGTACTTAAAGGGTTTACAGATGCAGATTGGGGTTCCTGTTTGGATTCAAGACGTTCAACATCTGGTTACTGTATGTTTCTAGGTCCTTCTCTCATATCCTGGAAATCTAAGAAACAAACTACAGTATCTCTATCTTCTGTTGAGTCTGAATATAAGGCTATGTCATTTGCTGCAAAGGAGATTGACTGGTTAGTTAAACTTCTCAATGAGCTGCAGGCACCTCGGGAGAAGGCTGTGGCCTTATATTGTGATTCTACTACAGCAATACACATTGCTAATAACTCTGTTTTTCATGAAAGAACAAAACATCTTGAGATTGATTGTCACATGGTTCGTGAAAGAATCGAACGAGGTATGCTCAAGACGCTTCATGTTAGGACAAATCAGCAACTGGCGGATGTCTTTACAAAGCCTTTGTTTCCTAGACAATTTGCAGATCTTATTGGCAAGATGGCTTTGATCTCAATCTTCTCGGCATCTTGAGGGGGGATAACAGAGTACCAAGATTGATTAATGGTTTTCTTAAACCGTAATTTAGATTGATTTGATTTTTCGGTTTCATGTTAACCAGTTGTAAGTCAATTGTATATAAACAGAGAATTCTTTGTAACAAGTTTTTTCTAAGTTGAATCAAAATCATTTCTTCTTCTCATCGCTTCTTGATCCTTTCTTCTTCGATTCAACTAACAATCGTCTAGTCCAACCATGCCATCAAAATTCCTACACGGTGTGGTATTTAGTTTATCTGAAACATCACTTGCACTCTTCTCGATCAGTTCTGCTTCATTGCCCTTAATAAAAAGAAACAGAAAATTATGAGAAAATAACCATAAAGAGAACATTCCTCTGTTTCCTTGCACAAACACCACCGATTTATGGCTCCCCACGACAATTAAATGTTGGAACTTCAATTTTGGACAAATGGCTCCGGCCAACTTTCCGGCGACTTTTCAGGTGAGGTCCGTCACCGGAATGACCGGGTCTCGGAGTCTTTGGATTCCTCATAATGAGCACTATAACATAATGTAGTTACATGTAAAAATTGAAGTGAAATTGAATGAGAAATTGAACTCCAAAGTGGTTAGTTTGAAAGCTTATAAATAAAGACTTTATATTAAAAAGTCCCACATTGGTTGAGTGGAAAAATGCCCTCTAGTATATATGTTGTTACACTTATGAGAGTGTTCAATAACTAGATGGGAAGGAGAGACCATGGTGCTAGAGTTAGAAGGCCATTATGCAAAAACACATAAGCTCGGGCTCGGGGCCCGATTTCTTTTTGGAAATTTTTTATGCAACTTTGTTTAAAATAACCAATTTAGAAACGTATATGCATAATAAAAGTGATTATTGATTGCTTTGACCGAGCCTTAAACGCGTCCGCGAGATTCTCTCCGGGTCGTGCGCCTCTTCAATGCTCCACGATCTTTGCATGTTGCGGATCGTTAAAACTTCTCCCTGCGTTTTAAAAACATAAAAGACGCTCTGATTCCTCTCTTCTCACTATCGTTCTGAAAAAACGAAAACAACAAAAACTCTCTCCCACTTTTCTTCTGCAAAAGTAAGTGTCTCAAGAGTATATCGTAGATAACGAGTTCGTAGATTCCGTTTTCGAGTGTTGCGAAAACGGTCTCACCGTAGTTGTATCCTGGGATTCATCATCTCATAAACCGCCACACTGCGGGAGATTGTTTGAATTAAGGAAAAAGATCATATCTTGCCTCTACGGATTTTTCCTTATTTCGGTTTTATATTCGTGTTTTGTTCTCCAGATTTTCGCGGTCTAACATTAAACACACACCAAAACAGATTTTACCAACATAAACAATTTTTCCGTCAATGTTAACTTTATTAATTAAAGGAATTGAAATACAAATCGTTTGACAACCACGGTGGGGGATTATTACAATCAGAATAAAAAATTTGACTCTAAGCACTTGTATCTAGCTAAGGATTACAAATTCGTTTAGTAAACAGAAAACGTATGCGAGTAAATTTAGAAGTCCATAAGTAAATTAATGTCTTGAAGATAGCCTAAGAGGGAAGTGTCCTTTAGATCATGTTTGATGTTGTTAATGAGAACTTTACAATCTCCTTCAAAATAAACATCGGTAAAACCACGCATCCAACTTTGCTTCATAGCAACGAGTAAAGCTTTTGCTTCCGCCTCTAAGGAAGAACTCGAGACATTCAACCTAGAAGCCCCCCCCCAATACTTTGAAGCTCCACCCGAATCTCAAACTATCCATCCACCTGTCGTTTCATAAGTATTTAAGTCGAACTTTGCGTCAAAATTACATTTTATAAAGGAGGGAGGTGGTCGTGTCAAGAAGTTGCGGAAGACATCGATATATTTGAAGGTAAAACAGGGGTCGGAGAACCAACAGGAGATATCAAAACTTCTGTAATATCAGCCCTTGTCTGTAAAACAATTTCGGTAGGATTACTCCGAATCTTATAAAAAAAAAAAATTATTTCGAGCTTTCTATATATGCAAAGAAGCCAAAACGGAAATAAATGTTGCTCTTACGGAATATGCGCTTGGAGTTGTAGATCTAGAAAGTATATATGAAATATATTCATCAACCTCATGATGCGATGATACTTGTGATGGTAGTGGAATATTAGCAAGTAGCCAAATCATCGTAGCAAAAGGACATGTGAAAAAACAATGGTTAATACTTTACACCGAAAGACATTAACGTTGACAAGTTGGGTCGATAGTCATTCCCTTTGTGTTCAAACAGGTCGTAGTTGGCAAAGCTTTGGATAAAACTCTCCACAGAAAATGTTTAATTTTAAGTAAAATTGGTAACTTCCAAACCTTAGTCTTTATAGCACAAGAACTATGGGGAGGAAGTGGAAGATTATTAAGTGAAGAAGGATCATGGGTCGAGAACCAATAACCAGATGTACGGTATATTCGCCGGATTTATTATAAGGTCAGATTAATTTATCTTGTAAATGATGTCGAGGTAAATAAATTTGACAGAGAAAGTCACGATAAGGTTGGGCAATATTATCAAGTTTGATACATCCCGAAAACGGTAGCAACCAATATTAGAAATATAGGTTCTTAAAGTAGAGTCCACGGGTGGACTTATAAAATTTAGTGGATGTGCCGGATTAATATTGTTCATCAACGGAGTGATAGTATTGCCATCCCCAACCTGAAATTGCGAACCCTTCTTAATTATTTCTACACCAGCTAAAATTGATGGCCAACCATATGACTGATGTCTTCTTGGTCTCGCTTCAAGGATAGATGTTTCCTGAAAATAATGTGCTTTCATAATACGAGCAAAAATAGATGTGGGATGACGAATAATACGTCATGCCTATTTTGCTAGAAGTGCATCATTTAAATTTAGCTAAGTCCCGAAATCCAAGTCCTCCCACTTTTTTAGAGTACTGTAATTTTTTCCAAGCAATCCATGCAATTCTTGTGGATTGCGAACTTTTTTTCCCACCAAAAACGCATTAGCATCGATTCAATCTCCGATATTACCCCTAATGGTAATTTCAAACAGGACATTGAATACATCGGCATTGCCAAAGTTACAGACTTCGGGCGTGTTCGTTTGGCAGTCGCTGGCGACCGCGACCAAGCGTTGTTCGTTTGGTAGTCGCAGGATCCAGCGACCGATCGCGGCGACTGGTCGCAGCGACCAACGACTGGAAATTTGAGTCGCTGTTTTTTTTAGCGACTGGAATTTAAAATTCGGCGACTGAAAGTAAAGATTACTAAAATGCCCTTGCGATTGCTAAACGAACAATACAGCGACTAGTCGCAGCAATTAGTCGCAGCAACTAGTCGCGCGATTACTAAACGAACAACATAGCGACTAGTCGCGCGATTGATAAACGAACAACGACCTGCGATTTTCAAGTCGCAATCTCAGTCGCAGTCGCAGTCGCCAGCGACTGCCAGCCGAACACGACCTTCATCATTATTTCTTTTCCAGCAGGGGACAAAAATCTAGCACTCCAACTCAAAGTCCGTTTTTAAATCTCTCAATAATATAATCAAACATTTCTTTCTTTTTTTTTCTGCCGAATTGTTCCGACAAACCAAGATACTTTCCACCGCCACTAATATTTGAGATACTGAGAATTCCTTTTAAATGGTTTCGTGTGTGACCATAAACTCGTGACCCAAACGTTATCAAAGATTTTGACATATTGATTTTTTGTCGACAATAATATTCATAGACCTCAAATACCTCCTTTAAGGCTATGCAATTTCGTCGGTTTGCTTGATTGAAAAATAGTGAGTCATCGGCAAACTGTAAGTGAGTAATGGCTGGGATGCCATTCCCTATTCTAACTCCACGAAGAACCCCAGAAGCTGATTATAACCAGATAAGATGATTTAAAATATCCGCACATAAAATAAAAAGATAAGGCGAAAAAGGGTCGTCTTGTCTTATACCACGGGTTGGTGTTATAAAACCATGCGGGGCTCCATTAACGAGGACTGAAAAACGAACAGAACAAACTATAGCCATTATCCAACTTACCCATGTCTCCGAGAACCCTAACAATCTTAAAGTAGTTTCCAAAAAATTCCACTCAATACGATCGTACGCCTTACTTACATCAGCTTTTACTGCCATGTAAGTTTTAGATACACGCTTTTGGGTCTTTAAGGAGTGCATAACTTCATGCGCTATCAACACATTATCAAATATGAGTCTACCCGGGATAAAAGCTTCTTGCGAATTTGAGACAATATTATTTAAATGCATTTTTAGCATCATTACCAAACATTTAGAGATATAGTTTTCAAAGTTACTAACTCATGAAATCGCGACACGTGCTATATCCATCGATTCAAGATTTTGACACATGTCAAAGTTAAAAAATGTCAAAAATTATAAAGAAAATTATACAAAAAGATAATTACCAACCATTATTCAGAAAATAGAAATTCCATGAGAAAATTACACAAATTACTAATTCTTAAAAATAATAAACTTCCATATTTAAAAAAAATTATAATCCTAAAAAAAAATTATTTGTAAATATTTAACTCTATATAAACAAATAAGTAGTTCTATATTTTCTCAACAAACAAAACATTACAAATAAGTAGTTCTATATTTTCTCAACAAACAAAACATTTTTGTTCAAAAACACATCATAGCTTCAACTTCATTCAATTGGTAAAAGATCTATTCCTTTTATTTTTTTCAAAGTTATTTTAATTTATTACTATGAGGTTGTCGTAAAAAATAATTTATTTATATATTTTTATGATGATTAAATTTTCCTCTAATTTTGGTTGGTTTTTCTTCAACTTTTTTGAAAATGGATATCATCCAAAAGACAATGAATAAACAAATTCAAAATAACAACACTATTTTATCTTTTTGTCGATTTGAAAAAAAAAATCAAATATGATTACAAATAAATAAATTTTATTCAAATCGAAATAAACCAAACTATATATAATCAAAGTAAATAAATAATTATAACTTTGTTAGGTTGTCAAATATGATTTAAATGAATAAATCTTATTCAAATAGAAAAAAAAATGTTTTAGATATTCAAAATAAATAAATAATTGTAAATTTGTTAGATTTTTCTATTGGTAAATGATTTTGGATAAACATTCTCAATATTTTATTATATATTTATTTTTATGGGTGATTTACTTCTAATTTTAAAGTTTTTTATTTTGTTGTTTTAATAAGTTTTAAAATATTAGATTATAATATCGCGTATACACGGGACCTAATCTAGTTTTATATAAAATATTGCATAAAGCAATTGGACGGTAATCTCAAAGAGTAACAAGATTCTCAACTTTGGAATCATACAAATATTTTTATGATTTATCACGGGCTTCATAACTGAAGTCGCAAAAAAAAATTTAACCTCTGTAATCACGTCATTGCCCACTATATCCCAACATTGTTTGTAAAAACGAGCTGTAAGTCCATCAGGACCTGGTGCTTTATCATCTCCGATAAGACAAACAACATCATATATCTCTTCTGCGGTAAAATCCCGTGTTAAGTTGGACTTAATTGCAGTAGTAACATTTGGTGGAAAATCTGCAAAATCCAGTGGCGATATAGGTTGGCCTGAAGTAGTATAAATATCAAAACAAAAATCGTAGCATGGACACCAATTGCTTCAGCTCCCCGGTGAACAATATTGTCCACATCCTTAATCGAATGAATATAATTGTGAGAAAATCTTGTTTTGGTAGAAGCATGGAAAAATGATGTATTACGATCGCCTTCTAATGACCATTGATTTCGGCTCTTAGTCTTCCAATAAGATTCTTCATCTCGATAGGCTCTCGCTAGTTCCCTTTGTAAGTATGAAATTGCTATCCGATCCGAGTTCCTAGACTTGCCATACTTTTGTCAATTTAAGTTCCGAAGAAGCGATACGTTTTGCAAAATTAAGTTGGAAAGACCGTCTACACCAAGACATAGTTCTACGACACATTCTGATCTTGTCCATGATAGAGTATTGAATGGATAAAACCGAAGAATTCCAGTCATTGCGAAGGTATAGCTTAAAGTCTGGAATTTGTAAAAGTCGTTTGTCGAAACGAAACGGCTTAAGAACACCGGAATAAGTTTCACTAACAGTTGTATAGGTTATATTGTGAATAAGGAAAGGCTGCCGCAAATTCTGAATTGTGAAACAACTCTTACTCGTGTGACCGTGTCTCTCACCCACCAAAGAAAACTTGTCACCTTTAGACTTCATGTCAACCAAATCACAATTAGAAAGCATTGTTCTAAAGCTCCTAAAACTCCATTCACTACGAGAAGGACCTCCTCTTTTTGTCTCATTTGAGATTATTTCATTGAAGTCACCTATTAACATTCAAGGACCATCTCGTTGAAGAGAAATGCGTTCAAGTCGTTCCCATAAATGATAACGATAATTATGGGGTGGGTGCCCATAAACACAAGACAAATAGAAACTTAAATTATTAGTTATATGTACATCAATGAGTCTTTCATTTTGAAAAACTCGACACAACGACACATTGTTTTTCCACATCAAAGCCAAGCCACCGCTTCGACCTTGAGGTGGTACCGTAATTACATTATTAAACCCTAAACTACAAGCCACATCATGAACTACATCATTCTTGTTAAAAGTTTTAATAAGAAATAAAACATCCAACTTAAAATTACGACATAAACGACGTATCCGAAATTCTGTCAGCGGAGCAAGAAGTAAGCGAAATAAAATACTCCAAAACAGAAGCAATAACAAACATAACACGAATTGAACCACTACAATTTTTTTATCAAATATACTTCATGAATTGATATTTATAAGTATTATAATAAAACTCCAATCCATTACATACCATAGCAAAATTTATATCAAATATACAAAGATGCAAAATTATAACGACAATACAACTCCAGTTTTTCACAACCCACATCATCATAAGTAAAATAAGTAATTACAAGACAAACCAGTTTTGGAAGTGTTCTCCGGCTATGTTGCCCACGTAAGTCAAAAGCTTGCTCCATTTCTCCCCTCCTTCTCCGTTTTACGAGCACAAGTTCCATCAAAAGTGATCCCAAAACCTTCTTTGCACTCCGTAGAAGAAATGCATCTCTATGTGTCCTATATCTTCTTTGAACTTCAAAATCTCCAATAGCTCATCCAAGCACAAGCTTGATGAAGCATAGTTCTTTGAGAGCACGATGATCGAGATCCTAGATTCTCTAATCGCTTTTGTGAGAGCTGGGGCAATGATTTGGCTTCTCTCGATCCCTTGGTCATCGAACATCTTAATTCCATTGAAGTTAAACTGTTGTCGTAAATGACTGAGACATGTTTTGCGGACGGCTGGTCCAAAGCTCGTGAAGACGCAGTAACTCCAAGTGCAACAAGAAGATGAAGAAGAAGCCATGAGGGAGGATGGTCAGTCGTTCAAAATCACAGATTTAGACATTTATTATAGAAGAAAAGAATGGGAAAATGCTTGGGGGAGAAACTATGAAGTGCGGGGGTTCCATCTCCATGTCGTCTTCCATTCCTCTCTCGCCAAATATTTTTGTTATTAACTTATTCTCCAAAACATAAAACTAAATAAAACAAGTTTTGTTAATCTCCATATGAAGCGAACAAAGTTAACAATGTTGTGGAATGTTATTAGAGAAGATCAAAGTAGATCGAAGAGGATTTTAACAAAAGCAAAAGAAAAGAAAAAGACAGATAATCAATTTCTTCAGACTTGTAGTAGCAGTTTTCATCGTCCTCTTCCTCGGACGCTTCTTGAAGATGGATTCGTAGTCACTGTCCTCGGCGGTATCCTCATCATCTTCTTTGTCAAAATCTTCGCCGGATTCAGATTTAGATCTCCCCTTAGCGACACTATCATCATCGTCGGATTCATCTGAATCCCAGAGATTACTGATGTCATCTTCATCTCCAAATCCCACTTTGCTGCTTCCGTTTGTTTCGTCAGCCAAAATCTGGACACCATATTCAATAATGTCGAAATCTTGGTCTTTGCTTTCGAATTCGAGCACTATCTTTCTGTTAACTTCAGAGGTGTCGATAAATGGCAGCCTTGGGTGAAATATAAATAGATGTTCCGTTTGGAACATGGAAACATCCTCTAGTAAGAACTCCACGTCAAGGGAGTTTTCTAAGTTGTTGATGACTTTGCAGCGATACGACAGTGTTGATGAAATATTTTCGGGTTGATGTTGTTTAGGTAAAATCACGAGGCAAACCTTATACATGTTGGAAGAAGAATGACGAATTGCTAAGGAATTTCCTCTGGCTCGGTGATCGTACTCAGCAGGTACTTCTCTTCCAGGTATTACTGCCCACCTACGACCAACCGATTGGTGAATAATCGATTGTCTTGCTTCTCGATCCAAATTAAAGCAGTTGGTGAAATAGAGCTTTGTTTTTGGAGTGTTTAAAGGGTCACTTACTCTCTCCAGTGATTCACAATCTAATGCCACTAGCCACTTGAGCGAACCAGGGAGCTCTGGCAAAGACATAAGTCTTTTGCAGCCTAATATATTAAGGACTTGTAGCGAACCAGGGAGCTCTGGCAAAGACTCAAGTCTTTTGCAACCCGATAGATTAAGGTCTTGTAGCTTGCGAAGACCTTTGATGCAATCTGTAATCCTCTCAATGCCACTATTGCTTAGGTCTAGCTCTCGTACACTTGTGGGGAGATGTGTTGAGAAGGTCTTGAGATTTACACTGCCACTTATATCAACTTCCTTAAGAAGACAGCATTATATAAGTGATGCAGGCAATTCTTCTAGCTTAGTGTTTGGTAAAGAGAAACTCGTGATGTTAGTAGGAATATCAGGAATAATTCGCAATCCTAAACATGGAAAACCCACATGGTATATATCATTGATATCATGTTGCAGCAAAATCACTTTGTTTTTAGTGGTCACTATTACCCTACCTCCTGGACCAAACCACATAGCTGATTTACACTCTTCACATCATCAAGAATGATAAGAACCTTCTTGTCGTGCAGCCTTTCTTGTATCACACCTAAATGGCATATACTAATGCTAGTTAGGTTCAAAATCTTTGAAAGAAGGTGCTCATGTAATCGCTACTTCCGACCATACTCATCAAAACTAGTCTCATAGTTTTCCCTAAGATTTTCCACAAAACAAGTATGCTGAAACATATTAGAGAGTCGACTATGTAATACTCTAGCAATGGTACTCTTACCAATGCCTGAAATTCCAACAATCTTAACTCCAACATTATCCAAATCAAGCAAAGACTCCATTTCCTTCAAATGATCGTCTAGTCCAACCACGCCATCAAAATCCCTAGACGGTGTCGCATTTAGTTTATATGAAACATCTCTTGCAATCTTCTCGATCATTTCTGCTTCATTGTCCCTAACAAAAAGAAACAGAAACTTCATGAGAAAGAAATCACCGATTTATGGTTCCGCTTGACAATTACACACACTCCAAAACAGATTTGACCAAAATAAACAATTAAACACTCCAAAACAGAAGCAATAACAAACATAATATTAATTAAGATTAAACACCACAAAACATAACAGGAATTGAAACCACTAAAATTTTTGATCAGATATACTTCAAGGATTGATATTAATAACTACAATCAAACTCCAATTCATCACATATACCATAGCAAAATTTCTATCAAATAAAATTGAAGTTTCAAATTAATTACAATAATCAAACACCCTTTTTCATCATAAATATAAACTGCAATACAAACCAGTTTTGGAAGTCTTCTCCGGCTATGTTACCCACATCTGTTAAAGCTTGGATCCATTTCTGACTCTGCTCCTCTGTTTTAAGAGCACAAGTTTCATTTAAAGCAATCCCAAAATCTCCGGTTTGTTTCCGCATATCAGAAGGATCTACTCCGTAGAACACAATTATCACTATTTGCCCTCTACCTTCTTTGCAATTGAAAATCTCCAATAGCTCATCCAAACACCAGCTTGATGAAGCATAGTTCTTGGAGAGCACGATGATCGAGATCCTCGATTCTCTAATCGCTTCCATGAGAGCTGGGCCGATGGTTTGACTTCTCTCGATTCCTTGATCATCAAACATTGTAATTCCATTGTAACTGAACTGTTTGCGTAAATGGCTGAGAAGTGTCTTACGGACGTCTGGTCCATGGAAGCTGGTGAAGACTGAAAAATCAAGAGTCCATCGATTGAATATGATTTCTGTGTGTATTGCTTTGACCTAAAGGTCTGATTATATACTGTTTACAAATCTTGGAGACCAAGTTCTAATCTAAGAAAAGGAAAGATAAGATAAGGAAAGATACGATAAGGAAAGATACGATATACACAAATCTAAAATCTAGAATATGCTAAGATACAGTATTCTCCTTTACCCCCCTCAAGCTGGAGTATGTAGATTCAAAATGCCCAGCTTGTCTCGAAAGGAGTCGAACTCACGCTGTCCCAAAGCCTTAGTAAATATATCTGCAAGTTGAGCCTTTGTTGAGACATGTGCCGTAGCTATGTTGCCCGATTTGATCTCGTCTCGAATGAAATGACAATCTCTTTCGATGTGTTTCGTTCTCTCATGAAACACCGAATTCGCACTAATGTGAAGTGCTGCCATGTTGTCACAATAGAGACGCATTGGTTGTGTTAACACCACTCCTAAATCAAGAAGTAAACCTTTAAGCCATTTGAGTTCCTTTGCTGTCCAAGCCATCGCTCTATATTCTGCTTCTGCGGAGTACATACTAACAACTTGTTGTTTCTTTGTCTTCCAAGATATGGGAGATTGGCCCAATTGTATGAACCAACCTGTCGAAGATCGTCGAGTCGCATGACAACCAGCCCAGTCGGAGTCACACCATCCGTATAATTGTAAATCACAATCTGATCTAAGGAGAATACCTTGACCCGGACTGCCCTTAAGATAACGAATAACCCGAAGTGCTGCTGCCCAATGTTCTTCTCGTGGTGCGTTCATGAATTGCGATAAGACATGAACCGAGTAGGCGAGATCAGGTCATGTTACTCCGAGATAAATTAGTTTTCCAACTAGCCGTCGATACTGTTCCGGATTCGGGAGAAAAGACCTTCAGCTAGAGTAAGTCGATGATGTTGTTCAAGTGGGAAAGCCGCAGGTTTGCACCCGAGTAAACCAGCATCTGATAAGATATCTAGAGTGTACTTTCTTTGACTCAAATATATCCCCTCTGGACTTCGAGCCACTTCAATACCCAAGAAATATTTCAGCACACCTAGATCTTTCATATGAAAGCACTTACTGAGATAAGCTTTGAAATCATTTATTGTCTTGATCGTACTTTCCGTGATAACCAAGTCGTTCACATAAACAATCACCCTTATCTCCATATCTTCCTTTATAAGCACAAATAAGGAATAGTCTGATAAGGATTGAACGAAGCCGTACTGTTCTAGTGAGGAAGCGAGTTTAGCAAACCAACAACATGGTGACTGATTCAAGCCATAAATTGACTTTTTTAAACGACATACCTTCCCATCAGCTCGTGTATTGAAACCAGGAGGTAGTTTCATATATACTTCTGCATCCAAATCACCATGAAGAAATGCGTTATGTACATCCATTTGATGTACTTCCCAATTTCGAGCCGAGACGACGGCAAGATACGATCTAACCGTGGTCATTTTCACAACAGGAGCGAATGTTTCACCATAATCAACTCCCTCAACTTGACAATTTCCCAAAGCCACTAATCTCGCCTTATAACGTTCGATTGAACCATCGGAACGGTGCTTGATGCGAAAAACCCATTTGACATCCGATCGCTTGCTTCCCTCTTGGAAGATCTTCTAGTGTCCATGTTTTATTCAATTCAAGTGAACCAATCTCACTGTTAACAGCTCCTTGCCAGCGTATATCTTTCATAGCCTCCGAAAAAAATTTCGGTTCCTGTGCACAAGTAATCCTAGCTAGGAAAACCTTGTGATTGTCTGAAAAACGATCATTAGACAAAACATCACCAATAGGATACACATTAGTTGAGTCAGCAAATACTAACGTTGTATCATATTCCTTAAGGTAGGCAGGTGCATGTCGTTCTCTTGTCCCTTTCCTAATCGCAATAGGAACATTGTTTACTTCCTCAAACGCTTCACTAGAAGTTGTTCCACTGCTCTCTCCAGTTTCAGTTTCAACTTGAAGATCGACTTCTTCTTGTGCAGCTGAAACTGAGGTTATATCATCCTCATCTATATCAGCTCCTTGTACAATGAGATTCTCATCAAGTACAGCTTCCTAAGCAACTAGACTTGCAGCAATCATAGTATCTTGACTATCGACATCAACGCGTTCATCATTCGGAGCAGAGAATGGGTTTTCTGAACTTATGGCTGATGTATTTTCATTGTAATATGGGAATGTATCTTCACAAAATATCACATTACGGGAGACACAAAAAATTTCCTCATTCAATATCGAAGACTCGCCATCCCTTCTTTCCATGAGGATATCCGATAAATACGCATTTTTGGCTTCGAGATTCAAATTTATCCCCTTTGTGATCTTGGTTATGAATGTAACACACACAACCAATGACTCGAAGGTGATCATAAGACGGTCGTGTTCCATATAGCACTTCATATGGCGTTTTGCCATTCAAAATCGAGGAGGGCATTCTATTAATAAGATATGCTGCTGCTAGAGCGCATTCCCCCCAAAACTCAACAGGTAAGTGACCTTCAAACATGACAGCTCGAGCTACGTTGAGCAAATGTCTATGTTTCCGTTCGACACGGCCGTGTTGTGGTGTCCCCGCGCATGAAGTTTCGTGATGAATCCTGTTTTCCAAGAAGTATGATGTTAGTGATAAGAACTCACTTCCATTATCACTCCGTACTGTTTGCACTTCTTTGCCAAACTGTCGATTTGCAAGTGCAATGAAATAACAAAGCTTTGTCGATGTTTCACTTTTCGTGTTCATAAGATATATCCAAGTTCCTCGTGAAAAATCGTCCACTATAGTAAGAAAATACCGTGCTCCAGAGAAAGATGGAACTCTGTATGGTCCCCATATCTCGCAATGAATCGTTTCAAAAAATTTAGAACTTTTATTAAAGCTCAAAGGAAAGGGGATGCAGGTTTGTTTAGTCTGGATACATGTCTCACATATCTTATTCGAAGAATCACTACTACAAAAACTGAAATCTGAAAGTAAATCCACTATTTTCGGTGATGGATGTCCTAAATGTCTATGCCACAGCTCCTTGGATTGATTCTTGTGACCTTTAGCAGCTGCAACCACTTCTACATTCCAAAAATAGACTATTCCTCCAACTGGTTTACCCACGCCAATCAGTGTCCTCGTAATGCGGTCCTGAAGAACACAAAACGGAACAGATAATTGCATCACACAATCATTTTCTTCCATCAACTGTGTAACCGATATCAAATTAAATCCCAAGTTCTCAACATAGAAAACCTCAATCAAACGAAGATGTGTATTTAATACCACTGTTCCAATCGTCTCACTAATTACTACTCGACCATCCGCCAACATAATCGATGTTGGAGTCGATTTTCTCAAGTTTGTAAGAATGTCTTTCTTACAAGTTAAATGATGTGTAGCTCCCGTATTCAAAATCCAATGAGGAAGAGATATCTTACCAGACATTTGTTCGTTTGATCCGTTGGTAGCTGCACTCATAACATGTTTCACGCTCAGCCATTGTTCATCTATCAATCCGATCACTGCCTCACGATCTGCATCAGTGACAGCAATATTGGCGACAACAACACCCGGTTGGTCTACTATCCTTGCCACGTTCGCACGAGCAGGTCCACCACGTCCCCGTGTTCCTCCTCTGGATGTTGTTGTCCCTCTTCCGCGTCCAGTTCGGTTTCGTGGTCTGTCTCCCCACCACTCTGGATCCTAAAATCTGAAAACAGCTTTCTGCACGATGACCTGTGCGATTACAGTTTGTGCACACGACGTTCACATCTCTATCATCTCGTGGAAAATGAGATTTTTGCAGCTGTTGTGCAACAAATGCCATGTTTTCAGATTTATCTTCATGAGTTTTCCTTTTAGTCTTTGCATCTTCGTCCTGTGTCACCTTCAAGTAGACTTGTTCAAGGCTTGGCATGGTTCTTGAGATAACAGGTTCGATCTCACCATTCCGTGAGCTTCTTCGTCAAGTCCCATCAAGAAATCATGGACTTTGTCTTCTTCTCTTCGTTTTTCAATTTCGGCTCCATGATTACATGTGCAATTCCCACATGTACAAGACAGAGGAGGTCGGTAGCAATTGAGAGAGTCCCACAGTATCGTAAGCTTTCCGTAGTAGGCTTCGATGGTCAGTCCAGCTTGTTGACAATTTCCAAGTTCCCTTCTTAATTGTTGAATTCGCGGTCCATTGGTCACACGATATCTCTTGCGGATGTGTTCCCATAAATCTCTTGAAATTGGTTTGTGAGAGATGTTCGACAACAGCTTGGGTTTAATAGTCATCTTAATCCAAGAGACGATGAGAGCGTTGATAGGCTTCCAATCGTCATAATCTGGAGATTCTTCAGTTGGTTCCTTGATAGATCTATCAAGAAAACTGAATTTCTTTCGAGAATAGAGAGCTGTCTCTAAGTTAATCGCCCATTCTTCATAATTATCTCCTCTCAGCAAAGGATGAGATATGATGCTTCATGGGTTGTCGTTCGAGGTCAAGTCGTATGGAAATATTGTTCGGCGTTGAATCTCCGTCGTGGTCAGCTTAACAGAGGTTTTGTTTTCGTCGGTCATTGTTAAGGAATCAACTTAGATCTGATCTTTCGGGTTTGAGATTTTTAGAGAGAGATCAGGAAAAGAAGAAAATATTTTATGATTCGTGCTCTGATACCATGTAAAATCAAGAGTCGATCGATTGAATATGATTTTTGTGTGTATTGCTTTGACCTAAAGGTCTGATTATATATTGTTTACAAATCTTGGAGACCAAGTTCTAATCTAAGAAAAGGAAAGATACGATAAGGAAAGATACGATATACACAAATCTAAAATCTAGAATATGCTAAGATACAATATTCTCCTATAAAGACATTGTATCTCCAGGTGCGAGGTGAAGAAGAAGAAGAAGAAACCATGAGAGATGAACGTGAGTTGTGGTCCAAATCACAGATTCACAAAGAGTTTGAGTTAGGATATATAATGAGTATTTAAAATGTATTATTACAAACTAATATAGAGAAGGAAAAAAAAGAAAAGAAAAATCAATATATTTTTGGAAACAAGTAATCCAAAAACGCGTAGTGAAGCTTACATAGCAAATATGTATACTCCACATTCTTGGCCAGATGTGTTAAGATAAGTCTTTCATGGAGGAGAAAATGACAAAGCGGTGTTCACTTATCGTGAGAGAGACTAGGGAAGTTTCTTTGCAAAGTAAACGAAATTTCAAAAAAGTCAAATGTGTTTTTGGAAAACAAGTGTGTTCATTTTTAATGAGAGAAGAAATTGGGAAGAGATAATTATTGACTTCCTAAATGGTTTGAAAATGTTTTTTTTTTTTCAAAAAAGGTTTTTTTCAAATATGTAATTAGGAAGATTAATGCGTATAGATTAGAAGACTTAAATCTTATTTCTTTGAGAGATTACAATATATATAGAGGTTACATAATGAGCATTACGTATCATGGATTTATATTTGTATCCTTTCTATAACTATACTCTACACACTCCCTCAAGATGGAGGGGCTTTAGTCACTTCAATCATGTTATAAACCTTGGTAAATCCATTTTGGAAGTGGCTTGGTAAGTGCATCGGCTAGTTGATCCTTGGTAGAGACGTGAGCCACACGTAATGAACCTGGTTGTACATTGTCCCGAATGAAATGGTAGTCAAGCGCTAGATGTTTCATTCTAGAATGAAAGACGGAGTTTGTGCAAAGATAAGTAGCACTACAAGAAAACAGACGTTTTGCAACGTCCATATTCGTCGCTAAATCGTTGCAAAACGGCATTTGCGTCAACTTTGCGACGAAATCCAAAACGTCGCAAACAGCGTGACGCAAAATAGAAATCATTGCTAAATCGTCGTAAATTTGCGTCGTCACCAGAATCGTCGCAAAATCGACGCAAATAGACGTTGCTAAATCGATGCAAACTTAGCGACGTTTTAGCAAGGAAAAAACCACGATTTTCTGAAAAACCTTAAACATCGCTATATCATTGCAAAATTTGCATCGTTTAAGTCTCACCGCTAAATCGTCGCTTGATAACTATACATTTTATCACTTTATCATAGTTGTAAATATCCATTTTATTGTGTTTTATTANTTCGTTTATGTTTTCTAATTTTCTCAAGTCTGATTCACTTGTTTAAGTTTTAAGCATTTAGTTTCTAACTTTTGTTTTATTTTACAATTGCAACATAAAAACCAAAAACATCAACCGTTTAGCTCGAATAGTTTCTTGCATTCCTAGTGTTGTTATCTTTCCTTCCCTGTGGATTCGATACCTTAAGTGCTACATACGACATACCTTTAGGATTGAGGTATTAGAGCACAATAGGTTTAATTGTGCACAAGAGCCCGAAAACTCTTGCAATCATCGCTAAAAATTAGCGACGATTCGTTGCTAAAAATTAGCGACGATTTGTTGCTATTTCGTTGCAAAATTTTTGTCACAAAGACATGAAAATTAAGTGTATTATCTAAAAATTCTGAATAATTTTGGTAATGCACTGCAAAACTTTTATAAAGTTAAGAAACTTCATTTCAAGAAATAAATTAAGTTTTCACAAAAATATTTAGAGTACAAATTATATTTAATAATAATACATCTCGAGTTGAAGAAAAAAAAAATAGACATTTTCATCTGAGGAGTCTTCATCGGTAGCTTCATCACTTTCATCAAACTCATTGCCATCTTCGTCTTCAGTAATGTTGTCATCAACTAAATCTTCAACTTGAAAATTATGCGGATCGATAAGTAAGATGTCATCAATAGTTTGATCTGGCGTTGACATGTCTCCGCAAAATTCTTGTTCCATTGGCGATTCACCATTAAGACCAATAATACGACCTCTAGGATAAACTTTTATAGCTGATAACCATCGTATCCCTGTTTCTCGAACTCGAGGATATGGAATAAAGCTGACTTATTCTACCTGTGATCCAAGTATGAGAGGTTCAAACTTCCGGTATCGCCGTGATGCATTGACATCTACTACGCCAAATTTGTTTAAGCGAACACCTACACGAACAACGGGATCAAACCAATCACATTTGAATAATGTGCATTTTAAGTTGATTGTTCCTGGGTATTCAACTTCAATTATGTCTGTCAATATCCCGTAAAAGTCTAAGTCACCCTTCACATAAATCCCATTATTAGCGGTTGATCTATGGCTCCCGTGTTCTTGTGTATGAAACACATATCCTCGAGTAAAATACATAGGTGCAGTCATGATCTTTCCAACCGGGCCTTGAATCAACTTCGAAACCAAATTGGATATGATGTATCATCATATTCCACCTACAGAGCATGTAAATCATGTCGTTATATTGAATCCAACCAAACATCGATACTTCCATGTCTAAATTTTTTTGTATATATAAATAAATCATATATACGTACTTGTGCCTTTAACCATGGGGCAAAATCGCGATCTTTAAGCTTTTCAAATTGATCAGACGTTATATCAGGATATGCTTCTTCTACTTGACACTTGAATAAGCTGAGATGAAAATTTAAAAAACTTTTTAAAATAAATAAATCACTAGCTAATATATATATCTCTATAACGTCTACCTTTCAAATGGTCTCACGAATTCGCAGTTTGTGAGAATATATGTATGTGCGCTATGACGATCTTTATCATTCGTCCACCAGACTTCCTGCAATCTTCCACTAAGTCGACTTATAGGTGAAAAGATATCTGGTACTCCCTCAACAGCGTAAGTTGGTGCAACACCACCATCATCGTACCGTCTTGTTACTCTTTTGCATGTTCGAACCATAGGTGCAAAGTAGTATGAAGAGAAGTGTGATGTTTCTTCATTTAAACTCCCAGCAACTATTGAGCCTTCAACCTTTGCAAGGTTTTTAGCCTTTCCTTTTAAATGTCCCATGAAACGTTCAAAAGGATACATCCAACGAAACTGAACAGGTCCTCCTAGTGCAGCTTCATAAGGGAGATGGATAGGGAGATGTTCCATAACATCAAAAAAGGACGGAGGAAATATCTTCTCTAAGTTGCACAACAATATTGCAATGTTGTCATCCAGATGTTGAATTCTATCCTCTGTAAGAGTTTGTGTATATAAATCTCTAAAAAACGCTTATATTCTTGTAACCATGATAAATTAATAATTAGTCAACTAAAATTTCTATCAAAACTTAAATAAATTAAATATATATATATATAATTAATTGTAATTACCAATAATTGATTCATGTACATTTCTGGGTAGAAGCTCCGCAAATACGAAAGGTAGTAGTCGTTGCATAAACACATGACAATCATGACTTTTCATACCTGAAAACTTTTGACTTTGCTCAATGCATTTAGATAGTTTTGAAATGTACCCATCAGGAAAGTTGACGGCTGATGTTGCCCAATCGAACAACGCTGTCTTTGCATTTGCAGGCAACCTATATGTCGGAACAGGGGCTTTCCCATTGTTTGTAAGGTGCAAATCACTTATTGAACATATATCAGGCAAGTCCTGTCTAGACTTTATGTTGTCTTTAGTTCTTCCTTGCACGTTCAGAAATGTGTGCATTATGTCTTTCGTTATTCTTTGGTAAGTCCACTTTACTTTGATTCTCTATCAACCAAAAATTCAGGACCATTAATTAACATGGTTAAAGCTAAACCGTTTGAAGTTCAGATGCAACTTGGGAAGATTAAAGAAAGAACTTGGTCTTCCCCCGTAAGGAATTCTTCCAATAAACCCGAGCCCAACCTTTTTAAAAAAGCGCGTACAATACTTTTGTGTTTACGAGCTGTTCTCGAAAAAGTTGCTTGTATACCACAATTGCTTCAACTCATATATTAGTGGCTGCAAGAAAACATCAAGCAACCGCTTTGGATGTTTAGGATCAGGTACTAAAATACTCAAAAATAGAAATTCTCTTTCCATGCACATATCTGGGGGAAGGTTGTAAGGCGTTAAAATTACTGGCCACAAAGAGTATTGCCTTCCAGACATAACAAATGGACTAAATCCATGAGTGCAAAGACCAAGATACACATTCTGAATATTTCTAGCAAAAGATGAGTGTACCGTCTGAAAGTGTTTCAAAGCTTTTGCATCAGACGGATGAGTTATCTCCCCATATGTGGATGAATGTTCTGCATGCTATCTCATCGATGCAGCTGTCCTTTCTGATTGATATAATCGCTTCAGTCTATCTGTTATTGGGAGGTACCACATCCTTTGGTACGGTACCTTATTTCGTCCAGTACCTTGCGGCTTGTATCTCAGCTTTTGGCAAAATCTACACTCCTGTAGCTTATCATCATCTTTCCAAAAAAATCATAAAATTATCAATGCAAACATCAATCATCTCCGATGGTAACCATAGACTGTATACCAATTTCTGGATTTCATAGTAAGACTCTGCAGAATGATTATCTTCTGGCAAATACTCTTTGAAGACCTCTGCCATGCTATCCATGCAAATCTCAGATAAGTTATGATCAGTTTTAATGTTCATCAACCTAGATGCCAATGATAACTTAGACAACCCGTCTCTACATCCTTCGTAGATTGGTTGATTTGCAGCGTCTAACATATCATAAAACTGTTTTGCATCTATGTTTGGTTCCTCATAATCATTATTTTCCGTTAATGATGTTATTGTCTCATGGAATGCATCTGTAACCATGTCATGAAACCTATTCTGATCTCCACCCACATTCTGTTGACTACCGTATTGATGATAATCCTCATGATCATGCAAAATATTAGGTTCATCATCCACATCTACATAATTACTAATACTACCCCTTTCATAATTATAACACTGACCATAACCCTCTCCATGTTGAAACCAAATAAAATACTGCGCCATAAACCCTCTACTATAGACATGCTTTTCCACCGTCTCAGTATTAATATATGATTTATTTTTACACTTCCGACAAGGATAATACATCATACCGGTTTCTATGGTCGTCGGCATATTTCTCGCTTGATACATGAATATTTGAAGACCTTCCACGAATTCGTTCGTCACCACTCCTTCAGAATCTTTATGAATATACATCCATCTTCGGAGTTCGTATTTATCACCTCCACTAGACATCTTTCAATATAAAAGTTGTTTTACTATTTTATGTGTTTTTTTTGAGATTTATTGTTTTGTTTTCTTATAAAATATAAGTGAAGGAAAGAGGTTTTATATAGGAAATTTTATAGAAATTTGCAAGGATTTTGCAACGAATTTGCAAAGATTTCACCACCTTCTATTGCAACGAATTTACAACATTAAAAATTTGTGACGTTTTAGCGTCGATTTACAGACGAATTTGCAACACTTTTTTCCGTCGCAAAAAAGTATAACAATCTAAAAACGTGTTTTCTAACTACTTTTGGTCGTCGCTAAATCGTTTCTATTTTGCAACGGATACATACGTTGCTAAATCGTCGTAAAATTGCAAGGATTTAGCGTCGATTTCATATGTTCTTGCTAAATTGTCGCGCAAAATATCTTCGATATAGCGACGATTTCAATTTTCGTCGCAAAAACGTTGTTACGCCGACGCTTTTTAGCGACGGAATATATTCGACGCAAAAAAAGGACGCAAATCCCCTGTTTTCTTGTAGTGTAGCCTCTGCGTTGTCACAATAAATAACCGGTGGACCTGGAAGCTTGACACCAAGTTCGGCAAGTAAAGAGAATATCCAACGGAGTTCGGAGGCTGTGTTTTCTACTGCCCTGTACTCAGCTTCAATAGATGAACGGGCTACACCATTTTGTTTCTTCGATGACCAAGCAATGAGAGTGTGTCCAAGGTAGACAATGTAGGCATTCGTTGAAACGAAATCATAGGCATCACCACCCTAATCGGCGTCGGAGTAGGCGTGAAGTGTTAGAGGCATGTTTGCACGGAGGAAGAGACCATGACTAATCGTGCTAGCAAGATATCGTAGAACTCTCTTAATGGCCTGCCAATGCATATCATTTGGTGAGTGCGTAAATTGTGACAATCAGTTCACCGCGTAGGCAATGTCAAGGCGTGTGAAAGATGAGTATTGAAGACTCCCAAAAACCATGCGATATTCAGTTGAACTGAGCAGAGGGGAACCAGATCGAAGTGACAACATTGGAGTCGAGGCCATTGGTGTAGAAACCGTCTTTGCGTCAAGCATCTTTGTTTTTGTTAGCAGATCAAGGATATATTTCTTTTGCGTTTGATGGAGATCATGTGGTGTACTTGTTGCTTCAATACCCAAAAAAAATGTCAATGGCATCGGATCCTACAAAGAGAAACTCGTAATGATTGTTGTGTTACTGCATGTGACAATGATGTCGTCGACGTACACCAAAACATAAACAACATCAGTTCCTCGTATATAGATGAAAACTGAGGTGTCAGCAAGAGAGTTCGTGAATCCGAGAAGAAGCATGTAAATATTAAGTTCTTGATACCAAGCTTGTGGTCCTTGCTTGAGTCCGTAGAGTGCTTTGTTGAACTTACATACATGATGTGGTCGATCCTTATCAATGAAAAACGTCGGTTGTGTGACATAGACCTCATCAATTAATGTGCCTTGTAAGAAAGCATTATTAACATCTAGTTAGTGAATGCTCCATGAATAGGTTATAGCAAGTTGTATAACCAAACGAATTGTATGCGACTTCACCACAGTGCTGAATATCTCCGAGTAATCGAGTCCATGTTGTTGGTTAAAACATCGTGCAACTTAGCGAGGTTTGTACCTGTCAAGCAACCCATTAGCCAAGTACTTAAGCATAAAAACCGATTTAGTGTTAATAACATTGTGACCCGGTTTTGGTGGAACCAAATCATAAGTGTTATTACGGATATGTGCATTAATCTCCTCTCTCATGGCTTTCCTCCATTTTTCATCACGCATAGCTTGGTTAATGGTAGTGGGAATGGTTGGTTTTGTAGTTATAACAGAAAGGTTGAGTTTGGATTTAGCCTTAGTGATGTTATTTTTGCGTCGAGTCTGCGTAGGGTGTTGATTTTCAGGTTGTGGAATTGGTGATAGAGCTGTTTGCGGTGGTGGAGGAGGTAAAGGAGTGGGCTGAGTGTTTAGTGTTTCTGGGCTTGTAGCTGTTGTTGGGTCAGGAGTTGATGCATGTTTGTGCAACTTATTGTTGAGGTGAGCCTGCCATGTCTTCTTGTTGGCTCACGACAATGTCATCGTCAGTGTCTATAACACAAGCATTACCGGTTGCCGGTGGAGGATTACACTTTGATGACATTTCTTGTGATTCAGCGGGAAGGACCATGAGCGGGGGCTGGTCTTGAGCTTGTAAGAGTGGTGGGAGTAGAATGATAGTCAGTGGTGGGTGGGTGGATGGAGTAGGTGATATCTCTGTAAATTATCGCTAGTTTGTACAATATTTTCAGACTTTTATATGTATATATTAGTAATTTTACAGCATTTGTAGGATATTTAAGAGTTTATTGTATAATTAAGCATTCTGCATGTTCAAATTGTGTTTTGTATAATATAAGATGCTTGTAGCATATTCTATTGAGTTTTTGTGCTTATTTCAGGTTTGCGAAGCTTTGACGAGAAGCGGAGTCGTCGATGGACGAATGCTAAGAAGAAAGTCAAGAAAACGGGCCAGTACCGAATTCCATGCTCGATTTTTGGAAATTCGACCCAAGGTCGAATCCCATGACCGAGCGGTGATTTGGTTGAAGAACACACTTAGAACCAAAAACGGGCCACGGTCGATTTTCATGCTCGAATTCGATGGTGAAATTCGACCATGGGCCGATTTTTGATAACTTTGACTTTTTTCTCTTCCTTCTCCACTTGCGAATCCACTCACTTAAAAAGCCAAAAAACACTCACGCACTGAAAGGACGACCACTTTTACTCTGCAACCTGAGATTTCTTCCATTTTTCTCTCTAGTTCTTATGTTTTTAAGCTTTTAAAACCTTGATCTACTCTTATGTATTAAAGATTTGCCATTTTAATTTATAAAATCTGAATTATGTCTTCAATATCTTGCATTTCTATGGTTTATTTTCTTGATTTGAGCATGTGTGAGTAGATCTCTTTTGGATGGTTGGTTTGGTAGATTTAGGATGTTTGATGCTTGATTTGTGATGTTTAGTGTTTGATTATTGTTTATCTTCACATATAGATTGTTCTTAATGCTAGAAATGAGCTTCGAAAGAGAGTTTTCTAGATTTGTGATCGATTCTCACCCGGAAGGTGTTGAGAACCAATCTGACCTATCTATGTGTGCGTTTCTATTCCTTAACCAACGGGAGTTGAGTTTTAAGGAAGATTTGATGACAAATATGAATTAGTGTTCATTGTTTGCTAATCGTTTGGTTGCATTCGGAAGTCTAGCTAACCAAATCGGTTTGCAAAAGGATTAGTACCACGGGAGTGGACTAATCTAGTTAAGTGATTCATGTCATAAGTTGAAGCATAATCATTTGTTGAATTTGTCATTTATTGAAGCATCATTCATTCTTTATCGTTTGCCATTCCAACCGTCCATTCTTTTAGCATTTGAAATCAACCGCTTAAGTGCTAATTTACTTTGCATTGTTAGTCAATCCGATTCTCTCTTTGTGTTTATGTTTCACATCGTACCTTAAGTTTGTTTGGAATCTATTTTCATACTTATTGTTTGAAGTTTTTCTCTTTCTTATTGAGTATTCATACTCTGTTTAATTATTTAACTTGCTTGTCATTTAAGTTTCTCGTTTATTTAGTTTACTTTTAATTTAGATAAACCCAAAAACAACATATCATTAGCATTGATTAGTTTCATGTATTCTTAAGCTGTTTATCTTTTCACCTGCTGGATTCGATACCTTAAGTGCTAGCATGACGACACTAAGTCACATCTAGCTGGATAAGAATCGGTTGGTATTAAGTGAAGTCCAGACTAATTAGGTCTCTTAACTGTGTCAAAGAGCTTCAGAGAAAACATCTGCGAGATCACACCCTATGCGCAGCATCGATCGCCGGTGAGGCTATATGGGTCGATATTTCTATTTTAGATTGGATTCTACCTATTCTAAAGATGTGTTATTCTTCTATGTTGACGCAAATCTCAACCGTGTCTATCTTCTCTCCTGAAAGTGTATGAACTGCAGATATCACATATCACAGATATTTTCTTCAACGTCTTTCCTCACACTAACCTATACAACAACTTCTCCTCTGAGGACAATGCCTTTCCACTCCTTAGAGTTATGCCAGCCAATACTCTTTCGTTATCTACCGCTTTACCGGTAAAACCCCTTCGGACCTTGTGAAGTAGAACTACTTGAGCATCTGATTCTCTAACCCCCTTCACATGTGTACTCAGCTGTTCAAATTTGGAGTTATTCATTGTACTCCATCCACCTGTGGTGAATGTCACCTATCTTCTTGGTGATTTCAATCGAACTATATAGTTTGTCGACTAATAGTTTGTAGCATAATCTTCATATCTTGATCTTGTGGTGGGCTGCACTTGTTTGCCCTTGAAGTCTGTACCCTTGTTGATTGTTAGGAACGAAGGGTGCCATTCTGAAAACCTCCTTGTTGTTCGGAATCCCTATGTTGGCCTTGGAATTGCGGTTCGGTATGAATCTTGGTTGTGTGAAGTTTTGCCCTTGGTTGTTCGATGGCACAAAAGGTCGTGGTTGGTAGTTTGTGTTGTAATCCTGTTGTATCCTCCTTGATAACTTCCTTAGTTACCCACAAAGTTAATTTCTTCTTGAGCTTCACACATAACTCTTCTTGACAGGTTTGTCTTCCATCGAATTCTCCTACGAAGTTAACGGATCGCTCGTTGGCTGCAGCACTTATCCATCTTTTCATGAAGAGCTTTGATCTCTCTACTTCGTTGATCTTCTCCACTCCTCTTGGAGCTCTATCGTAATCTTCACCGTAATTCCCATCGCTCTGAGCTAAATTCTCAATGACTTGCATTCCTTCGTCCACGTTCCCTAGGAAATTCCCGTTACTTGCGGTATCAAGTAACATTCTGATCCTGACAACTCCTCGATAAAATGTTGCTTAGTAGAGATTCGTTTGGAACCCATGATGAGGGCACTTGTTCACGTAGCCCTTAAAGCGTTCCCAAGTTTCGCTAAGCTCTCGTTCTTTTGAGCAAAGCTAGAAATATCGGTTCTAAGCTGGCTGTCCGTGAGTTGAGAAGAACTTCTCTAAGAATTTTTCTTGCAGTATCCCATGTGAGTTAGGATCCTGAGGTAAGCTCTTCTCCCATTGTTTAGCCTATCCCCCAAAGGAAAGGGAATAACCTTAGCTTGAACGCATCTTCAGAGATGCCGTTTATCTTTGTCAGCCCCGCACACGTCATTGAAGTTGTCTAAAGCTTGATGAGATTGTGCTCATAATGCGAATGAGAGAGGTCATAAACCTGACCAACAATCCCGTAGCTAGAGATATTAAAGAGGAATTCCGATGACACCCGATTACGCATATACGATCAACGACTATGCCCCGGTTTTTAATAATCATCGATGGCGAAGTATATATGTTCTCTTCAAACCGATGTAGCCGATCACGCTGTTAATGCGTTCCAGGAAGCTACGGACTACCGTGCCGTGTCATGTTTGATGACTCCCAGCCACCAGTACCACACACGCCAAGCTACCAATCGACGGCCTGACTGTAGTGGAAAGGGCTCTGGCGCGTGTTGTAGACTGGCGCACCGTGCATAGCACACAACGGCAAACACGTTCACTGCGCTCCCACTCCTCATAGCCCTACCATCCCCGAGTCGTGAGAACAATACTATCTGAGAATAAAAGCTAGTGTATGAACTAGATCCAATATGGTTCAGGGGAACAAATTTCATGGGCTAGCAGTTGAAGATCCTCTAGATCATCTAGACAACTTCAATGACGTGTGCGGGCTGACAAAGATAAACGGCATCTCTGAAGATGCGTTCAAGCTAAGGTTATTCCCTTTCTCTTTGGGGGATAAGGCTAAACAATGGGAGAAGAGCTTACCTCCAGGATCCATAACCACATGGGATGACTGCAAAAGAAAATTCTTAGAGAAGTTCTTCTCAACTTCACGGACAGCCAAGCTTAGAAACGATATTTCTAGCTTTGCTCAAAAGAACAACGAGAGCTTCAGCGAAACTTGGGAACGCTTTAAGGGCTACGTGAACAAGTGCCCTCATCATGGGTTCTCAAACGAATCTCTACTAAGCACATTTTATCGAGGAGTTGTCCCTAGGATCAGAATGTTACTTGATACCGCAAGTAACGGGAATTTCCTAGGGAAAAACGTGGACGAAGGAATGCAAGTCATTGAGAATTTAGCTCAGAGCGATGGGAATTACGGTGAAGATTACGATAGAGCTCCAAGAGGGAGTGGAGAAGATCAACGAAGTAGAGAGATCAAAGCTCTTCATGAAAAGATGGATAAGGTGCTGCAAGCCACAGAGCGATCCGTTAACTTCGTAGGAGAATTCGATGGAAGACAAACCTGTCAAGAAGAGTTATGTGTTGAAGCTCAAGAAGAAATTAACTTTGTGGGTAACTAAGGAAGTTATCAAGGAGGATACAACAGGAATTACAACACAAACTACCAACCACGACCTTTTGTGCCATCGAACAACCAAGGGCAAAACTTCACACAACCAAGATTCATACCGAACCCGCAATTCCAAGGCCAACATAGCGGATTCCCGAACAACCAAGGAGGTTTTCAGAATAAGGCACCCTTCGTTCCTAACAATCAACAAGGGTACAGACCTCAAGGGCAAACAAGTGCACCCCAACCACAAGATCAAGATATGAAGAGTATGCTACAACAACTATTAGTCGGACAAACTAATAGTTCGATTGAAATCACCAAGAAGATAGGTGACATTCACCACAAGGTGGATGGAGCATACAATGAATTAAACTCCAAATTTGAACAGCTGAGTACACATGTGAAGGGGTTAGAGAATCAGATTGCTCAAGTAGCTTCTACTTCACAAGGTCCGAAGGGGGTTTTACCGGGTAAAGCGGTAGATAACCCGAAAGAGTATTGCTTGGCAATAACTCTAAGGAGTGGAAAGGCATTGTCCTCTAGAGGAGAAGTTGTTGTAGAGGTTAGTGATGAAGGAAAAGACGTTGAAGAAAAACTTGAAGGAAAAGAAGAAGAAGAATCCATGAACAACTTAAAAAATCGACCAGCAACCGAATTCTGGGGTCGATTTCCACAAAAATCGACCATGAAAATCGATCCACAACCGATTTCAGATACAGAGCACTATTCCTACCCAGAACAGGGGGTGAAAAATCGACCAGCAACCGATTTTCATGATCGAAATGCAGGAGAAATCGACCAACGCCCGATTTCCACCCCCGATTTCGGAAATCCGATGTCTAAAACTCTACAAAAGGAGATTCCAAAAGAACCAACCAAAGCAATCAAGAAAAATGTGGACTTTGTGCTTCCACCCTTTGAGACCAAGCTTCCATTTCCCGGGAGATTCAAAAACCAAATCATGGACGAGAAATTCAAGAAGTTTAGAAAGATCATGGAGTCCATTCAAGTTACCTTACCTTTTTCTGATCTTATGATCGAATGCCCGATCTACAACAATCTTCTCAAGGATGTTCTTACTAAGAAGAGGCAGGTTGATGAAGCCATGGTGATGGTGAACCATGATTGTAGCGCGATCATACAAAACAACTTGCCAAGAAAGCTTAAGGATTCTGGTAGCTTCACACTACCTTGTGCATTAGGGCCTTTGTCCTTTGGGAGATGCTTAGTTGATTTGGGTGCGAGCGTGAGTCTAATGCCATTGACAGTGTCCAAGAGGCTTGGCTTGACCAACTTCAAGAAAACAAGGATTTCGCTAGTCTTAGCGGATAGAACTACACGGTTTCCGATTGGTATTCTAGAAGACTTACCATTGAAGGTTGGAGATTGTATCATACCCACTGATTTTGTGGTACTTGAGATGGATGAAGAACCGAAAGATCCTATCATCCTAGGAAGACCATTTCTAGCGACCGCAGGGGCTATAATCGATGTGAAGAAAGGCATCATCAACCTCCAACTTGGAGATATCAACATGAGGTTCGATATTCTTGACGTGATGAAAAAGCCAACCATTGATGGGAATGTGTTCTACATCGAAACCCTAGAGGAGATGGTTGATGAATATCTTGAGGAGTTGAACATGGAAGATGCTTTACAACTAGCCCTAACACAACCAAATGAGATAGATGTGGTTGTGAATGAGGAGGCGTTTGCTTATGAGAAGTATTTGGATTCTCAATTGCCATGGAAAGAATAAACGTCCTTCTTACAACTCGAAGAGATTACCAGCGTGAATGAGGAAGAAAACTTCACCAACGATTGGAGCGAACTCAATGCTCCCCAACTCGAACTCAAACCTTTACCAAAAGGTCTAAGGTACGCGTTTCTTGGTTCTAACTCGACATACCCTGTGATAATCAATGATGCATTGAATGATGAGGAGACTTCTATGTTGTTGCACGAACTGAAAAAGTATAGAAAAGCCATAGGATATACCCTGAAAGATATTAAGGGAATTTCACCCACTTTGTGCATGCATAGAATTCACTTAGAAGATGAGAATAAATCATCCATTGAACCTCAAAGAAGGCTTAACCCGAACCTTAAGGAAGTAGTTAAGAAAGAAATTCTGAAACTACTTGAAGTCGGGGTGATCTATCCTATCTCCGATAGTACTTGGATCTCACCGGTACATGTTGTGCCTAAAAAGGGAGGAATGACGGTTATCAAGAACGAAAATAATGAATTGATTCCAACAAGAACTATAACCGGACATAGAGTATGCATCGATTATAGGAAGTTAAATTCAGCCACTCGTAAGGATCATTTTCCTTTACCATTTATCGATCAAATGCTTGAGAGATTGGCAAATCATTCATATTATTGCTTCCTAGATGGTTACTCTGGTTTCTTTCAAATACCAATTCATCCTAATGACCAGGAAAAAACGACGTTTACATGTCCTTACGGCACTTTTGCTTATCGAAGGATGCCGTTTGGTTTATGTAATGCACCTGCAACCTTTCAAAGGTGCATGATGTCGATTTTTTCGGATTTGATTGAGAACATAATGGAGGTCTTTATGGATGACTTTTCCGTATATGGCTCTTCGTTTCGTTCTTGTTTGCTGAATTTGTGCAGGGTACTCAAACGCTGCGAAGAAACGAACCTTGTACTCAACTGGGAAAAATGTCATTTCATGGTGAAAGAGGGTATTGTTCTTGGTCATAGGATTTCTGAGAATGGTATTGAAGTAGACAAAGCAAAGATCGAGGTTATGGTTAAGTTGGCACCGCCAAAGACGGTTAGAGAGATAAGAAGTTTCTTGGGACACACTGGTTTCTACCGAAGGTTTGTCAAGGACTTTTCAAAAATTGCGAGACCTTTGACAAGGCTTCTATGCAAGGAAGCTGAATTCGTATTTGATGAGGCATGCAATGAGGCTTTTGAGAGATTGAAAAACGAAATGATCAGTGCACCCATTGTGCAACCACCGGATTGGAATCTACCTTTTGAGGTAATGTGTGACGCTAGTGACTACGCAGTTGGAGCTGTGCTGGGTCAGAGAAAGGATAAGAAACTGCACGTCATCTACTACGCTAGCCGCACGCTAGATGACACCCAAGCAAGATACACAACAACGGAGAAGGAGTTATTAGCAATTGTGTATGCGTTTGAAAAATTCCGTTCCTACTTGGTAGGATCGAAAGTGATTGTACATACCGACCATGCTGCATTGCGGTATCTCTTAGCTAAGAAGGACGCAAAACCGAGATTGTTGAGATGGATTCTGCTTCTACAAGAATTCGATCTAGAAATAAGAGACAAGAAAGGCATAGAGAATGGTGTAGCCGACCACCTATCAAGGATGAAGATCGAGGAGGACATACCGATCGATGATTCCTTACCTGAAGAACAAGTGAATGTGGTTCGTGCTCTACATAGAGCCGACTTTGTGCTAAAAGAATTGTTAGCAGTGAACACGTTAAACGTAAGCCTACCGTGGTACGCCGACTTCGTCAACTACTTGATAAGCGAAAGAGAACCGCCTAACCTCCACGGTTATGCGAAGAAGAAGTTCTACAAGGATCTTCAACAATATTTTTGGGATGAGCCGTATCTTTATCGGCGCTGCAAGGATGGCTTGTTTAGACGGTGCATCTCAGAGGAAGAAATTGACGGGGTTTTGTTTAGTTGTCATAGCTCAAACTATGGAGGACATTTTGCTACTTTTAAGACAGTACAAAAAGCGCTGCAAGCAGGGTTGTGGTGGCCAACAATGTTCAAAGATGCTTATGATTACATTTCTAAATGTGATGCTTGCCAAAGGAAGGGCAATATAAGCAAGAGAAACGAGATGCCCCAAAGCTTTATCTTGGAAGTCGAAATATTTGATGTATGGGGTATCGATTTCATGGGGCCATTCCCTTCTTCAAATGGGAACCAATACATACTTGTGGCGGTGGATTACGTTTCAAAATGGGTAGAGGCCATAGCAAGTCCGAAAAACGATGCAGCGGTTGTTGTGAAGCTGTTCAAAAGCATCATCTTCCCGAGATTTGGAGTTCCACGGATTGTGATAAGTGATGGGGGAAGTCACTTCATCAACAATGTTTTTGAAGGACTCATGAGGAAGTATGGGTTCAAGCATAAGGTAGCGACACCTTATCACCCTCAAACAAGCGGTCAAGTAGAAGTCTCTAATCGACAAATCAAAGAGATTCTCGAGAAAACAGTTGGAACAACGAGAAAGAATTGGTCTAAGAAGTTAGACGATGCTTTGTGGGCATACCGCACCGCATACAAAACGCCCATTGGGACTACTCCATTCAACCTACTTTATGGGAAGTCATGCCACCTTCCCTTAGAACTGGAATACAAAGCTGCATGGGCAACCAAACTTCTTAACTTCGATATAAAAACGGCTGGAGAGAAGCGCTTGGTTGAACTAGAAGAATTAGAAGAAATCCGCCAAGGAGCGTATGAAAACGCGAGGATCTACAAAGAGCGGACCAAAGCCTTTCATGACAGACGGATCTTACACCGAGACTTCAAGGTCGGTGACCAAGTCTTACTGTTCAATTCCCGGTTGAAACTCTTTCCTGGGAAGCTTAAATCCAGATGGTCGGGACCATTCACCATTAAAGAAGTAAAACCGTATGGTGCGATAGCATTGTGGAACAAGTCCGGGGGAGAATTCATTGTAAATGGGCAACGTGTAAAGCCATATCTCGCCAATGAATATATCGGAGAAGGAACTGTTGTTTCTTTCTCTAATCCCTCCACCTCATGAACATCGTAACGTCAAGCTTAGTGACGTAAAACAAGCGCTTTAGGGAGGCATTCCCTAAGTTATATGTATATATGTATATAATTTGAATACTCTTAAGTCTCATTTAAGTGTGTTTTGCATTTCAGGAACAAGAACAATTGAGAAGAAGGGAAACGGAACGGAAAGAAAACAATTTTTTAAAAATCGACCACGGAATTCGACCATGGACCGAATTTTGCGAAACCTCGATCAGATAAGTTTTAATTTCAAAACGCCGCTCGGTCATGCAAATCGACCACGGCCCGAGTTTTCAAAAATCGACCGTGAAAATCGACCAGTGCCAGATTCATAAGTTGAAAATCGACCGTGAAAATCGACCAATGCTCGGTTATTGACCCAAAATCCCTAAAATTTTTTTTTTACAAAATCGGGCCGCCGTCGCTTCTCCTCTTTCCTTTCTCGATTTTTCAAAAACAAAACCTCCATATCTCTCTCGATTCTCAACCGTTTTTAGCAAACTTTGGCTCTAATCCACTCGAATTTTCGAGCTCTATCTGATTCTAGAATCAACTGACTCGATCCACAAAGGTATGTCCTCGAATCTACAGATTTTTGGGCGATTTTTATGATGAAAAAGGGAGTTTTTCTCCTTTGTTTTCCTAGAACTCGGATACCTCGAATTCTGAATCGATTTCTTGTCTAAGATGGATTAGAGAACGATTTTAGAGTATTCCATGGATTGAATTCACTTGCTTATGATTCCATGAATTGAATTCCATGAATTGAATTCTCAATTGTGCATAAAATTGAAAATTGCTTGGGTTTTTGAGAGTATGACTTGTTAGGATCATTAGAATGCATGAAACTGAAGTTCATACACATTAAAATCGATCCATAGTTGTAATTGTTGCAGAACATTTGATGAAATAGATTTGAGAATGATTGAGAAATCGGAACGACTAAGAAATCGACCAGCAACCGATTTTCATGGTCGATTTCTGAGAAAAATTTTGAATTTTTGGATTTTCATTGCACATAAAGCTTGTGATTGGATTATTTGAACTTGATTATATTAAACTAACAAGTTTGGAGGATGAGCTGATTGATTTTCATTAATTTTCGGAAAAGGAAACATGTCGAACTCGATTTGTTCTTGTTTTGCATTGTGTATAGAACTTACGAAATCGATTTGTTTTGTCTTTTGTTGTTATGATGAGATTGATGGATATCTTGTGTATTCGTTTTCTCTTAATTTCAGGGACTCACTATGCCTCCTAAGAGAAGAAGAACGGGAAAAGAACCTGTCACAGAGGAAGCTTACCAACCGAAGCAGACTAGTTGGACAACAGAAGAGAAGCACCACCTTGGACAGTTTGGCAGAGTGAAAGTCCACCCAACACGCTTCATTGACAGAGACTTCCTTGAAAGGACGCGTCTCCTGGAGAACGTGGACATTCTCCTGGAGAATATGGGGTTGAGCTGTTTTTCTCATCTAGAATGTCCCACTTTCGTTAATGAAACTAAGCATTTCCTTGCTACTATCACCTTTGAGTTCAAGGAGCCGAAGAACAAGAAAGCAAGTGAAGGGTTCATCAAGTTCAAGGTGGGCAACATGAAGTATCGGTTGACAGTAGATGAGATATGTGACACGTTCTCATTCCCAAAATGTGAGACAACAGCATTCCCGCCTTTCAAGGGCGCCAATGCTATATGGGACACCATTGCACATGGTAACTGGCTCATCATCAAAGCCAAGATGACTATGATTAGGAATCCGGTCATCAGATATGTGAGTAAGCTTCTTTCCAACACTATCTTTGCCAGGAAAGAAGCGGGAGCTGTCACGATGAAGGAGTTGAGCCTTCTTTACATAGGTCTCAAGCATATCTACGAGTCTCCATTTGGTTCTGAATTCGATGGAGGCGTGAATCTGGGTTGTGTGCTAGCAGCTGAGCTAGTAAGTCTCAAGAAATGGGCAGCGAAGCCACTTGTTCGAGATCTTTGGATTGGTGGTGTACTCACACCTCTGATGGAACGGGCTGGAGTTAATCTCAGAAACAGTACACCAATCCCGACGAGGAACTATGTAGACCGTGAGTACCTGATAGGTTCTTCGTTCATCAAGGGTAGGACACCTCATGACGTCTTCCACTACCACATCCGCACCCGCCATAACCTGCAGAGAACACTTGTTCTCCCTTGCATAGGTAAGGCAAACATCTCTTCTCTTGGGAATGTGAGATTTGACCTGCGGGACGAGGAATATGTAGAACAGGGATCAGGACCGATGGTACTAGTAGGAGACCCAGTGGGGGAGATTCCGAGGGCTGACCTCGATGAACTTGATGAGATGGAGCTACCTGACATCGATTTCCCGGTGAAGACAGCACGTGAGAGGTTCCTACACCAGGCGTACAAGGCGCAGAAGAAGATCAACGAACTTCAGAAGAAGCTGATCAAGAAGCTGTTCAGGAAGATTAAGAAGATCCAACCGCCGGAGTATGTCTCGAGTGACGAGGAAGATGAACACCAGGAATCTGAAGCTGAAAACGAAGGAAGCGAATGAGCAACATTTTCGCTTACTGAGGTGATATCATTCCTATCTATCTCATCGCTAGATCAGTTTTAGTTTTTCCATTTAGATTCCCTGTTTGGAACATTGAGACGGTGTCCAACAAGTCCGGGGGAGGACTATGTTGTTGATTATGTCTTGTACTTGAGTTTTAATTTTTATTATGGATTTTATGAGTGTTTGCATTATCATCTGTGTTTTTATTATATCTTGTTGAGTATGCGATTCTTCACTATGATGCCCTCGATGATGGTTTTACATTGCTTGAGCGATTTCAAAAGACTTGAAAACTTCGCACTTTGATCCTTAAACTTGAAATCCATACATACTATGCATGCTTAATTCGATATCAACTCCATCTTTATTAGGCATAATTAAACTTAATTCATCTTGCTTATGGGCTTTAGATCTTAACCATGGTTTTACATGTACATTCGAGTCATCTTATCCTTTTGTACCACACTTGTTAACTCGAATGGCCATCTTCCTCTTTAAGATGGTTCCACACCAAAAACCCAAAACCTTTCTTTAAACCAATATGCATATTGTTGAGTGAGGTCTTTTCTACACGCATTCATGTACAAAATCTTTCGAGATAGAAACGACAAGCTCTTTCTTTTAATTGTTAGGTTTTGCAAATGTTATTGGTTGAGATTGATGGGATTGGTTTGAAAAGAATAATGTGATTGAGAAAGAGGTAGAAAAACCATGTTGTACTAAAGAGTTCTAGGGAATAGAAAGTAAAAAACGAAAAATGCTCATCTGAAAAGTGTCAAAAGAAAATAAAAGGAAAGAAAAACAAGAGATGAGAATAGTATTCCCTAGTAGCTAAGGTGTTGAAAGGGTTGTGGATTGATAATATTAGTGGTTAAGTTTAGAAGAATTGGTGGTCAAGAAAGGTTTCGAAAAGGAAAATACAATTGCTAGTCAAGTTTGAAAATTAGACGAAAAGCTTTAGGATGGGTAGAACACTGGAAGAACATCTTGTATGCATAAATTGTTTCCCATTCTCTATTGCTTTTGTATAATGACTTGCGTTTGATTTTGAGAGTAACCACAAATACATAAACCGACGCTTATACATTACAACCTTTTTCCACCAAGCCAATTGGAGTAGATCTATTGCCCATAAATAAGAATTCATGCTTGAATAAAAACTGAATGTAGGGAGTTGATTGACGAGAAGGCATGCATATATTTGTTTTGGATCTAAAGTCGTGATAAGTCTTGAGAAGTTATAGTCATATTGAGATACGTTTAAGCAATGTCATGGCATTATGTTGGGCTATCATATTGAATGCATCGAACAATTCTCGGTTTGTCGATTTTTGTTTGCTTGAGGACAAGCAAAAAGCAAGTCCGGGGGTGTTGATATCTCTGTAAATTATCGCTAGTTTGTACAATATTTTCAGACTTTTATATGTATATATTAGTAATTTTACAGCATTTGTAGGATATTTAAGAGTTTATTGTATAATTAAGCATTCTGCATGTTCAAATTGTGTTTTGTATAATATAAGATGCTTGTAGCATATTCTATTGAGTTTTTGTGCTTATTTCAGGTTTGCGAAGCTTTGACGAGAAGCGGAGTCGTCGATGGACGAATGCTAAGAAGAAAGTCAAGAAAACGGGCCAGTACCGAATTCCATGCTCGATTTTTGGAAATTCGACCCAAGGTCGAATCCCATGACCGAGCGGTGATTTGGTTGAAGAACACACTTAGAACCAAAAACGGGCCACGGTCGATTTTCATGCTCGAATTCGATGGTGAAATTCGACCATGGGCCGATTTTTGATAACTTTGACTTTTTTCTCTTCCTTCTCCACTTGCGAATCCACTCACTTAAAAAGCCAAAAAACACTCACGCACTGAAAGGACGACCACTTTTACTCTGCAACCTGAGATTTCTTCCATTTTTCTCTCTAGTTCTTATGTTTTTAAGCTTTTAAAACCTTGATCTACTCTTATGTATTAAAGATTTGCCATTTTAATTTATAAAATCTGAATTATGTCTTCAATATCTTGCATTTCTATGGTTTATTTTCTTGATTTGAGCATGTGTGAGTAGATCTCTTTTGGATGGTTGGTTTGGTAGATTTAGGATGTTTGATGCTTGATTTGTGATGTTTAGTGTTTGATTATTGTTTATCTTCACATATAGATTGTTCTTAATGCTAGAAATGAGCTTCGAAAGAGAGTTTTCTAGATTTGTGATCGATTCTCACCCGGAAGGTGTTGAGAACCAATCTGACATATCTATGTGTGCGTTTCTATTCCTTAACCAACGGGAGTTGAGTTTTAAGGAAGATTTGATGACAAATATGAATTAGTGTTCATTGTTTGCTAATCGTTTGGTTGCATTCGGAAGTCTAGCTAACCAAATCGGTTTGCAAAAGGATTAGTACCACGGGAGTGGACTAATCTAGTTAAGTGATTCATGTCATAAGTTGAAGCATAATTATTCGTTGAATCTGTCATTTATCGAAGCATCATTCATTCTTCATCGTTTGCCACTCCAACCGTCCATTTTTTTTTTTAGCATTTGAAATCAACCGTTAAGTTGCTAATTTACTTTGCATTGTTAGTCAATCCGATTCTCTCTTTGTGTTTTATGTTTCACATCGTACCTTAAGTTTGTTTGGAATCTATTTTCATACTTATTGTTTGAAGTTTTTCCTTTCTTATTTTGAGTAATTCATATCTTGTTTAATTATTTAACTTGCTTGTCATTTAAGTTTCTCGTTTATTTAGTTTACTTTTATTTAGATAAAAAACCCAAAAACAACATATCAATTTAGCTTGATTAGTTTCATGTATTCTTAGTGTGTTATCTTTCCTTCCCTGTGGATTCGATACCTTAAGTGCTACATACGACATACCTTTAGGATTGAGGTATTAGAGCACAATAGGTTTAATTGTGCACAAGAGCCAAAAAACTCTTGCGATCAGTAGGTGGTTCTTGCTCGGATGGTGGAGTGGTGGTGTGATGCGATGAAGCAAATGGGAAGCTTGTTTCAATGAACTAAACATGGTGCGATGGATGTAGGCGACCCGAGGAGATATCGAGAAAAAGATACGCACTTTGAGTAAGTGAGTATCCCATAAACATACATGGTATAGAACGATCTTCGAGTTTATGCTTTGTATATGGTCGCAGCCACGGGAAGCATAAGCTTCCAAACACACGCAACTTCAAGTAGTTCGGTGGTGTTCCAAACAGCTTTGCATATGGTGAGACGTTGGTAAGAACCAGAGTGGGCATGCGGTTGATTAAGTACAAGGCAATGGCGAAAGCATAAGGCCAGTATCGTTTCGGAACAGAGACTTGTTGCATTAGAGTCATACCGGTTTCGACGATATGCTGATGTTTACGTTTTGAAACTCCATTGTGCTCCGGTGTATGTGGTGGCGTGGTAAAGTAAGAGATGGCATGAGTCGATATGAACTGACGCAAGGCAATGAATTCGCCACCATTCTCGGAATAAAGCGTGCCAATCTTGTGTTGAAATTGATTTTCTACCAATGCCTTGAATGCTATCAAAATATCCCGAACTTGCGATTTTTGTTTCAACGGGTACAACTACGTGTACTGATTGCAATGATTCACGATGACAAGATAATATTGGTAATTATCATGTGAAATTATTGGAGATATCCATACATCCAAGTATATGTATTCAAGTGGTTTATTTGAGGTAATAGAGTTGGTATGGAAAGGAAGTTTGTGACTTTTATTGATAAGACAATGAGAACAAGGGATTTGTTTATTTGGTGAATCAAAACATGGTAAAGAAAAAGTAGAAATAATAGTGTGTAAAATCGAAGGAAACGGATCGCCAAGTCAGGAATGCCATGAGGGTATTGTTGTTTTTGATATTTGTGAGGCAAATATGATAGTGGAAGTGTTTGATGGGACTAACCACTCGTACAACTCGTTCTTAGTTCTCCCTCGGAGCAATCAGACCCGTTCTGAGATCTTTCACTTGAAATGAAGGCGGAAAGAATTCAACAGACACTTGATTAAAGTTGCACAAACAGTAAACGGATATAAAATTTAGCAATGTTGGGAACAGAGAAAACATCAGGTAAGGTTTTTATATTGTGTAGGGAGGAAAGTGGAACCTGTATGCGTGATTTGGAGGCTAGACCCATCAGCTATAGTCACCTCTTCTCCACCATTGTGGAGCTGATGAAGAGACAAGTTGTTCAACTCTGTTGTTACATGGTGCGTTGCACCCGAGTCGAGAAGCCAAGCATTGGAGTCGGGTGAAGTGGCAGTTGCGAAATGAGCTCGTGGTTGCCACAGAGTTGGAGCCATTAGAGAGGTTGGGTTGGAGCTACTGCCATGCACTTGTAGCTGAGAGCATCGTTGGGCACTATGCCCATAGATGCCACAGATTTGACATCTTCCTTGATAGTCGTGTGGTGATGAGTTGATTTGCCGTGGTTGAAACTGTTGATATTGTTGCCAAGGCTGGTTATTACCACGGTGTGAACCGTGTGATGAGTTGCCACGAGTGTTGTTGTTCCAAACATTCGCCCGATTGGCCGTCATTGGCAGAGACGACAAAGAAGCAACCACCGATTTCAGCTTTACTTCTTGGTGAAGCAACTTCTCGAGGACCTCCGGGAGCGATGGTGCAACGTCATGACCCTCAATTTGGTCAGAAACCCTCTTGTACTCTTCAGGGAGTCCTTCCAACACTTTTTATATTTGCTCCTCATGTTCCATAGGTTTACCAAGATGTGCCAATTCATCAAAGCGAGTAGACAAACCCTGAAAATATTCGGTGAGATTTCTCACCTTTTGCCCATTATTTGATCTGTTGACGAATCTGTTGCACGTAGGATCGACTTGGAGCAGCATAAATGGATAATATGGTGGTCCAAATCTCAGCTGAAGTGTTTGTTGTTGAGAGAAGCGGCTGGAGATAGATTGAAATAGCATCAAGCATAGCACTGTAGATCAACCGATCTTGTCTCTTCTAGATTTGGAAGTCAGGATTGGGAGTAGCAACACCGGCGACAATGACAGTGATTTGAGGCATGGTGACAGTTCCATCCACATATCCTGTGAGATCATATCCATCGAGTAAGGCTTGAACTTGATGTTTTCACATCAAGAAGTTTGAGCCATTGAGTTTCGTCACATAATTCATGTTGACATTGAGCAAGCTTTGAGTTTCAAAAACAGCAATTGTTTCAGACGAAGAGGTCAACATCGGAGACGTGAAGCTTGGAGAGAAGAGATGAGATGCGGTGACGGTAAAAAAAAAAAATTAGGTTTTTAGGAATCGTCATACTCTGATACCATATAGATTAAAATCTTATTCCTTTGAGAGATTACAATATATATAGAGGTTACATAATGAGTATTAGGTATCAATGTATTTACATTTGTATCATTTCCATAACTATACTCTACAATGCGTGTGCGGAAGCTATCTTGGTGAATCTTTGCCGTGATCGGAACTCACAAGATTAGTGGGTTAACTCATAAACACCAACTATACTCCTCAACCTCTACTTTCATCTCGAATGAGCTCAAAATCTTTTGATTCAAGTGTAGTCACGGCTGAAATTTGGCGTTATCAAAACTCAACACATAAGTACTCTTTATGCATTGGTGAGTCGTTGTTGCTTTGTTTAGGGCTTGATCGGCAGTTTATGATTTCATCTGTAAATTATATGTAGTTTTGGTAGGTTTTATACTTTTATGTTACATTATATGTAGTTTTGGTAGGTTTTATACTTTTATGTTACACCACTGATATAACAACTAGTCAATAATTTATTGCAAGCGCACTCGTTTTCAACTGCTAGATCAGTCTGTATAAATTGTTTAATATAAGCTTGAAACCACAACCGCCCACTTTCATAAATTTTTGCCTCTTCTTAAGACGGAGCTCACAAGATTAGTGGGTTGAACTAATAAACAGCAACTTCTGTTCTCAACCTCTTTGTTCATCTTCGCTCGGTTCAATTATGTGATTTAGTCTCGACTGAGCTCAAATTCTTTGGATTCAAGTGTCATCGAGGTTAAGATTTCCCAACATAAGCCGAAGTTGAAGATAGTCTAAAATGAAGCACCATTGAACCTTCGGGACCGAAATTGCCTTCCATTGGATCGATTGCTACTGCAATTTCAGGCTCCACATCTACCACAAACTTATTTCGTGCTTCCTGTGCAAAACGAGCAATATGCATACTAGTTAAAGATCGAGAGACACAAAATAGGATGGGGAAAGAGAGTGAGAGTGCAAAAGATCTAAACCTTGGAGAAATGGTAGCCATCTGGTAATGAGATTCCGCGAGACGTAACAGAATCTACTGTGACAATCTTTGTATCAGCTGAGGCACGTTTTCTCAAACTTTTCAAGGATTTTGCCTTTGGCATTGGCGGCTGAACGCCTTTTAACTCCAATGTAAGAATCTCTGCCTCTTCTCTTTTGTTTAAATCTATGTATCTGACAAGGCTATTGTTTGTATCCGCCATGAACGGCCTCCCTGAAAAAAATATTGGCAACGAAATTTGCACTCGATTCTCATTAAACATTTAAGGAACCTGAAATTTACCATTTTCAGTTAGAGCAAGTCCTGCAGCCTCTGAAAGCTACAATAGACAAAGGAAAAATAATGTGTCAAACTAAAAACTTAAACTGTCTGTTTGATCAGTGTATAAGATTGTAGTAACCTGGGTCAGACCTGAGCACCCTTGTCCTTCCAATCTTTGAAACCAGCTTTTCCTGTTCCAACGACGGTCACAACATGTTTTCTCACAGGGTCCAGCTTCTTAATCTACACATCAAATTTTATCATTAAGATATAGCACTGAACTATGATCCTGTAATGCTTTAATTTTTCTACGATCCCTCCGAATAACAACTGTTTTGGATAAAACGAATTACTCATTTTTACCTTAAAAAAGATTCTCAGAGAAATACGGATCACCACCAGCAAGCAATCTTGATACTCCAGTTTGAAGATCACGGGCACGACTAGAACTGGTCTCACTATCAGCAAGATATGCTTCTTTCAACTCTACGCTCACATTAATAGAAATAGAACTCAATACAAATAAAGGAACTTTAAAGAAAAGCTCCAATGGTGGAGGGTTTTGAACATCAGGCAAGGCAACAAGACGGATTCGAGGCTGTGAAGCAACGAGAGATTTTGCAAAGAGGTGGGCTTGAGGAGCGAGAGGTAATGCCCAGTAGATGATGGTGATGGTGTGAATGCGATCATCTCGTTTGATGAGAGACTTAGCGTATTCAATGGATACAAGTAGATGACCAGGGGATGGATACGTAACGAAGATGATGTCTTCAATAATTTAGATCTTGTAACAGTCAAGAATTTTTTATGATAAACGAAACTTTGTTCCTGCTAATCCTCGAGATCCATCCAGTGTAAATTGCGGACTTTCTTCAGGTTATATTCCTATTTAACAGATGTTTGTGTGGACTTGCCTAATCGATTTACATTGTGGTTATAGCTATCAGTTAGATAAAATTTGCCGTCTTAGGACATAATAAACCTAGTGGATGCTGTGGGAGAACTGCTGCTCCCACGCCGTCATTTTCCCCAAACTGTTCAAGACTTATGCCCAAGGAATAGTTAAACATAGATGCTTTAATTTTTCTACGATCCCTCCGAATAACAATAAAGAATTAATCCTCCAGTTTGAAGATCAAGGGCACGAATAGAACTGCTCTCACTATCAGCAATATATGTTGAAGTAAGCTTGAAATAACTTGAAGATTAAGTAAAGTATATTTAGGAGTTATCTAAATATGTAATAGTTCCTAAAAGTTTTAGGAAATTCTCTCTCTATATAAGAAGATGCCAAGTTGTGGCACAACTTAAGAGAAATTGAGAGATTGAGAACTTAAGGTTTTGAGTAATTTTCCTTAAGCTAATAAGAGAGTTATTCTTATTAATCTTTGTGTTCTCATCATCGATATTCAATAATTGGTATCAGAGCAAAATCAATCGATCGAGTGTAGAAATATCAAGTCGTCATGGGTGACAAAGAGGATGATAAGGGTGAGATCAAATCCAAGGAGATAGAACCGTCCTCCATTAAGTGCCCTATGCAAACGAACTCAAACTATACGGTATGGGCTTTACGAATGAAGATTACCCTCAAGGTGAATAAAGTTTGGGAGACTATCGATCCTGGAATCAAACATGAAGACAAGAACAACATGACAATTTCTCTGTTATTCCAATCCATACCCGAAGCCTTGATTCTACAAGTAGGAGATCTCGACACCTCAAAAGCGGTCTGGGATGCGATAAAGGCAAGACATGTTGGAGCTGATAGGGTGAAAGAGGCTCGTCTACAAACTTTAATGGCAGAGTTTGATAGACTTAAGATGAAAGAAGAAGATACAATCGATATATTTGTGGAAAACTTCCAGAAATCTCTTCCAAATCAGCGTCTCTCGGAGAAACCATAGAAGAAGCAAAACTCGTGAAGAAGTTTTTGAAAAGTTTACCCAGGAAAAGATACATCCACATCGTAGCAGCTCTCGAACAAGTTCTTAACCTAAACACAACCAGCTTTGAAGATATTGTCAGAAGATTAAAAGCTTATGAGGAGAGGATTAACGAAGAGGAAGAAGAGCAACACAGTGATCAAAACAAGCTCATGTATACTACCATGGACTCATACCAACCTAATCAAGGGAACTATGACAGTAACAGAGGAAGAGGACAAGGGGGTCGTTCCTATTGGAGCGGACGAGGCCGCGATAAAGAGAGAGAGTCTCGGATAACATGTTACCGATGTGATAAGCAAGGACATTGTGCCTCAGATTGTCCAGACAGATTACTTAAACTCCAAGAAACAATGGAGGGAAAAGAAGAAGACACTCAAGAAGCTGATAAATTGATGATGCATGAAGTGATCTTTCTTAATGAAGAGAGAGTAAAACCCAAAGTCTTTGAGACCCATCTAGACACGAGTAATGTGTGGTATCTAGATAATGGTGCTAGCAATCATATGAGTGGAAATCAATCCTTCTTCTTTAAACTTGACGAAACCATTACGGGAAATGAAAGGTTTGGTGATGACACCCGTATAGAAATTAGAGGAAAAGGATCAATACGGTTCGTATTCGATAACGGTGAAAAGAAGGTACAAGACAACGTTTACTTCATCCCGGATCTCAAAAAAAATATCATCAGTCTTGGTCATGCTACAGAGGCAGGATGTGAGGTACGAATGAAAGATGATGTTCTCAAGCTACTAGATCAGAATGGGAGATTACTCGTAGGGACTACCAGATCCAAAAATCGACTGTATAAAGTGATCTTAGAAGCAGATGACATCAAATCCTTACAGCTGATGGGGCTAAGCGAGTCAGGGAAGTGGCACGCACGCTTGGGACAGGTGAATTTGGAAACCATGAAGCTGATGATCATTAAAGAAATCGTGAGTGGTATACCAAAAATACTAATTGAGAAAGAGACATGTGTGTCATGTTTACTCGGAAAGCAGACACGACAAGTGTTTCCACAATCAATTTCATATAGAGCTTCTCAAATTCTTGAGCTTATACATGGAGACCTCTGTGGACCCATCACACCTGCCACACCAGCACATAAACGGTATGTGTTCGTACTCATTGATGACTATACTCGCTATATGTGGACGATTCTTTTAAAGGAGAAAAATGAAGCATTTGATAAGTTTAAAAGCTTCAAGACTATAGTGGAACAAGAAACAAGAGCCACGATCAAGACATTTCGTACGGACAGAGGAGGAGAGTTCATATCACATGAATTCCAGAATTTTTGTGAAAAATATGGTATCAAAAGACATCTCACTGCTCCGTATTCTCCTCAACAAAATGGGGTGGTGGAAAGGAGAAGCAGGACATTGCTTGAGATGACGAGAAGTATTATGAAACACATGTGTTTACCTAACTACTTGTGGGGAGAAGCTGTACGACATGCCACTTACTTGATTAACAGAGTAGCAACAAGATCACTTAATGCACAAACGCCGTATGAACTCTTCAGAGGCAAGAAACCAAATCTCGAACATCTCCGAGTGTTTGGTTGTATCATCTATGCAAAAACAGAGGTTGCCGGTTGAAAGAAGCTCGACGATAGATCACGAGTATTGGTACACCTAGGAACAGAACCAGGGACAAAGGCCTATCGATTGCTTGATCCAACAAACCGGAAAATTGTTGTCAGCAGGGACGTGATTTTTGATGAAACAAAAAGCTGGAAGTGGGATAGCCGCGAAACCAATAAAACGTCTGAAATCTTTAGCTTAAGCTTTGGAGAACCTGGCAACAATGGCATGAGAAGTAATGATAGTGTCATAGAAGAAGATGAAAACAGAGAAGAAAACGAAAACAGAGGAAACAGTGTTAATGAGCAAACAGAGGAAAACAGAGAAGAAGACGTAAACTGCGAGAGTGGAGATATTACTGAGCTAAACGGAGACGATTCCGAGAATGAGCAACAAGGACATCCTCTGCTTCCGTTAAGACAATCAACAAGACCACGTCGCAAACCAGAATATTTGAGTGATTATGTTTGTCTTGCTGAGATTGAAGGTGAACGTCTTCTACTCATGCTGGATGAAGAACCATGTGATTTCAATGAAGCCAAATAATCAAAATACTGGATAACAGCGTGTAAAGATGAGATTTGCTCAATAACCAAGAACAAAACATGGACTCTAGTCGACCTACCGAATGGAGCTAAAGTAATTGGGTTAAAATGGATCTTTAAGATAAAATGCAATCCTGATGGAAGTATTAACAAACACAAAGCAAGACTTGTTGCAAAGGGCTACATACAAAAACATGGTATCGATTTTGATGAAGTATTTACTCTGGTAGCACGCATCGAAACAATTCGATTCATCATTGCTTTAGCTGCTTCGAACGGTTGGGAAGTACATCACCTTTATGTAAAGACCGCATTTTTGCATGGAGAATTGAAGGAAACTATATATGTCACACAATCAGAGGGATTTGAGATAATGGGAAGTGAGGACAAGGTATACAAATTGAATAAAGCCCTCTATCGATTGAAGCAAGCGCCTCAGGCGTGGAACGAGAAGTTAAACAAAACTCTCAAGGAGCTGAACTTTGGTAAGTGCTCAAAAGAACTGTCACTATATCGTAAGGAGGAGAAGGGCCATCTACTTGTTGTTGTTGTGTATGTAGATGATCTTTTGATCACCGGGTCTAATATTCAGATGATATCTGTTTAAAGAAGAAATGGCAACCAAATTTGAAATGAGCGACTTTGGGAAACTAACCTACTATCTTGGCATCGAGGTAATTCAGCACAAGGATGGTATACGCTGAAACAAGAAAGGTACGCATCTAAAATCCTAGAAGAAGTGGGAATGGAAGAGTGTAATGCGTGCCAAGTACCAATGGATCAGAACGTGAAATTGTCAAAAGACACGGAAGGAGACCGTATCAATGACAAGGAATATAGAAGAAGTATTGGATGTCTTCGATATCTTCTTCATACCAGGCCAAATCTCTCTTTCAGTGTTGGTATTCTCAGCCGTTATATGCAAGAGCCAAAGGAATCTCACGGAGCAGCATTAAAACAAGTGTTAAGGTATCTACGGGGAACCTTATCTCATGGCCTTACGTTTAGACGATCAAATGGTACAGGTTTAATAGGTTACTGTGATAGTAGCCATAATGTTGATAAGGATGACGGAAAGAGCACAACTGGTCATGTCTTCTATTTTAATGATTGTCCTATTACTTGGTGCTCACAAAAGCAAGAAACTGTTGCTCTATCGTCTTGTGAACCTGAATTTATGGCAGCCACTGAAGCTGCGAAACAAGCAATGTGGTTGCAAGAACTTCTTTCTGAGATAACGGATAGAGAGTGTGAAAAGGTGACTATTCGAGTTGATAATAAGTCTGCAATCGCAGTAAGCATATACACAGGAGATATCATTTTATATGTGAATGTGTTGAGAATGAGCAAGTGGATGTTGAACATGTTCCGGGGAATGAACAAAAGGCCGATATCTTGACAAAAACACTTGGGAAAATCAAATTCAAAGAAATGAGAATTCTTCTTGGAGTACAAGATGTGAAGGAGGTCGATTTCAAGCTTAAGGGGGACAATGTTGAAGTAAGCTTGAAATAACTTGAAGATTAAGTTAAGTATATTTAGGAGTTATCTAAATATGTAATAGTTCCTAAAAGTTTTAGGAAATTCTCTCTCTATATAAGGAGATGCCAAGTTGTGGCATAACTTAAAGAGAAATTGAGAGATTGAGAACTTAAGGTTTTGAGTAATTTTCCTTAAGCTAATAAGAGAGTTACTCTTATTAATCTTTGTGTTCTCATCATCGATATTCAATAATATATGCTTGTTTCAAATCTACACTCACATTACACATAGAAGTCAATACAAATCCGTCATAGAAGTGATAAGTTTGAAGTTTGTAGTAATTACCAGGGCCTAATGAGATTCCCCAAGGCTGAGCAAATGATGTGGTCTGAGGAGCAAGACGAAACAGAACACGTAACAGAACAAGTACAAAGGAGAACAGAGCAAGAGCAGAGGAGAACATATAAGAGAACCAATATCCCGAACCGGAAGTACGTGGTTTGGCCGAATCACAGAACCGGTTTAGTAATGCAATTTGTATTTCAATTTTAGTAACGTTAATAAGATACAAAGTCATCCGATTCATGTGGAGAATAGTCCACTACTTCCGATTTTGTTGTTGCATTTTCTAAACTTCCTTGTTAGTAGGGATCGAGTGATCTCAATCAAGTTGCTGTAAGGATTTCTATTTAATCAATGAAAAAAAAACCAAAAAGTGGTAGTCTTTTTTTTTTTTTTAGTCTGAAGAGAGGTAGTCTAAACTACCCAAAAACTATTGATCTTATTGTTCTTTGAGCTTTACTCTTAGCTTTGAGGAGGGACCGCAACAGAGGGCTGCATCAAATCACAAAAATATAACATAAGAAAAGGACACGTCAAGTAATTTAAGTAATTTCAAAAACTAGTGTATAAGAAGAAATTAAAAGATAATCTTTCGTGTTTTACAAGAGGTGGTGTTAATTAGACGATAAAATTGACTAGAAAATTGCATTAGGGTTTGGGGAAAAATAGGTCCGAACTGCATATTGGCCAACAAAGATTCCTTCAAAACAATTATATTGATATGATGAACATCATCATCTACTTTATGTGAAATTCCGCATCCCATAGCGAAACAGCAGTTGCGAAAGATGTCTCTGTCTTGGCTGATAGTTTCATGAATCCCTTGATGTGTTCTTGTTTCAGACAGCAAAACTAATCAAAGAAATTAAGCTTCTTTGAAAAGAAGGTTTCAGGATAAGAAAAAGCAAGTAGCCGAAATCCCCAACTGTCTTATGAAATCCCTATGAATTTCTCTCAGCTTCAAAAGATTTTCAAAAATCTGATTCTGACCAAACGAACGTACTTATAAATATTAAAAACAATATCGGTTTCTTTGAGAAAGACCAATGTTCTCTAAAGATAAAAGTTTGTACCTGTGACGTATACCAAAGCATACAATGTTCATACCAAAAATAGAAAGAAAACAAAGCATATAATGTTCATACCAAAAATAGAAAGAAAACAGAGCATACAATGATGCCAATTCTCTTTCTCTAGCATTTTTAAGCGTTTCTCCTAAACCAAAAAAGTTCAAACTTGTGAAAGAACAATTGATAATCAAGAAAACAAGTAAGCAGTCTTTATACCTTGTGGCATTCAAGAGAGTCTCGTCTCATACGACTACTAAATGTCGTACGTGCTAATCCCAATAACCATAAATAATTTTCTTTTTGGATTTGCTAAACTTTGACAAAGACTAACTTCATCTCAAAACTTGAAAAAGGTTATCCAAGATCTATCGAATTGACATATAACATTATCAATCAAAGTTTAACTATATGGACGTTTTGCGTATATAGCTTGGTCACTGATTATAGTTGTAAAGTATCTGAATTAGTGGCAGAACCAGAAATATTTTTAAAGGGGTCATAATATAAATAACTGAATGAGTTATACTTGATATTGTTGCTCAACAAGTGCTTCACATTCTATATGTTTTCCTGGTTAGAGAAAAAAACAAAAATTAACGTTTGAGAACAACATATTTGATAAATTTAGATAATTTATGAGTAAGAGACAGATTCACTTTAGTCTTCATAGTTTATTATGAAGGCGTTAAAACCTTACTAATATGATTGCAAGAGTTTTCGGGCTCTTGTGCACAATTAAACCTATTGTGCTCTATACCTCAATCCTAAAGGTATGTCGTATGCAACACTTAAGGTATCGAATCCACAGGGAAGGAAAGATAACAACACTAGGAATGCAAGAAACTAATCGAGCTAAATGGTTGATGTTTTTGGATTTTTATGTTGTAACTAAAAGTAAATAAACAAGAAACTAAATATACGATGATTAAATAAGCGAATAAGAAACAAGAAAACTAAACAACTTAAACGAAAGACTTCAAAATAGCAAGAGACATAAAACACAAATATAACTTCGAATTAAACAGGCAATGCAAAGCAAACTAGCAACTTAAACGGTTTAATTCAAATGATAAAAATATGGACGGTTGGAATGGCTAACGATAAAGAATGAATGATGCTTCAATGAATGACAATTTCGATAAATGACTATGTTTCAACTTATGGCATGAATCACTTAATTAGATTAGTCCACTCCCGTGGTACTAATCCTTTTATAAATCGATTAAGAAGCTAGACTTCTGAATGCTCAAAACCAATTCATAAACAATGAACACAAATTCATATTAGCCATCAAATCTTCCTTAGAACTCAACTCCCGTTGGTTAAGGAATAGAAACGCACACATAGATAGGTCGGATCGGTTCTCAACACCTTCCGGGTGAGAATCAATCATAAATCTAGAAAACTCTCTTTCGAAGTTCATTTCTAGCCTTAAGAACAATCTATAAGTGAAGATAAACAATAATCAAACACTAAACATCACAAATCAAGCATCAAACATCCTAAATCTACCAAACCAACCATCCAAAAGAGATCTACTCACACATGCTCAATTCAATAAAATAAACCATAGAAAATATTTTTAAAGGGTCATAATATAAATAATCTGAATGAGTTATACTTGATATTGTTGCTCAACAAGTGCTTCACATTCTATATGTTTTCCTGGTTAGAGAAAAAAACAAAAAATTAAATTTGAAAAACAATATTTGATAAATTTAGATAATTTATGAGTAAGAGACAGATTTCACTTTAGTCTTCAATAGTTTATTATAAAGGCGTTAAAACCTTACTAATATGATTGCAAGAGTTTTCGGGCTCTTGTGCACAATTAAACCTATTGTGCTCTATACCTCAATCCTAAAGGTATGTTATGCAACACTTAAGGTATCGAATCCACAGGGAAGGAAAGATAAACACACTAGGAATGCAAGAAACTAATCGAGCTAAATGGTTGATGTTTTTGGATTTTTATGTTGTAACTAAAAGTAAATAAACAAGAAACTAAATATACGATGATTTAAATAAGCGAATAAAAACAAAAAACTAAACAACTTAAACGAAAGACTTCAAAATAGCAAGAGACATAAAACACAAATATAACTTCGAATTAAACAGGCAATGCAAAGCAAACTAGCAACTTAAACGGTTTAATTCAAATGATAAAAATATGGACGGTTGGAATGGCTAACGATAAAGAATGAATGATGCTTCAATGAATGACAATTTCGATAAATGACTAGTTTTCAACTTATGGCATGAATCACTTAATTAGATTAGTCCACTCCCGTGGTACTAATCCTTTTATAAATCGATTAAGAAGCTAGACTTCTGAATGCTCAAACCAATTCATAAACAATGAACACAAATTCATATTAGCCATCAAATCTTCCTTAGAAACTCAACTCCCGTTGGTTAAGGAATAGAAACGCACACATAGATAGGTCGGATCGGTTCTCACAACCTTCCGGGTGAGAATCAATCATAAATCTAGAAAACCTCTCTTTCGAAGTTCATTTCTAGCCTTAAAGAACAATCTATAAGTGAAGATAAACAATAATCAAACACTAACATCACAAATCAAGCATCAAACATCCTAAATCTACCAAACCAACCATCCAAAAGAGATTACTCACACATGCTCAATTCAAGAAAATAAACCAAGAAAAGCAAGATATTGAAGACATAATTCAGATTTTATAAATGAAAATGCAAATCTTTTAATACATTAGAGTATGATGACCTATCGAGTGTTTCTTTAGTCAAACCATCATCAACCATGCGTAATATCATCTGCAAAGAGAAACAATGAGTCACGCTACACGCTAACTCAGTATCTGCAGTTATCTGTCCAGCGTTAGTGCCTCATCTGTCTGAGATCCTTGTTGTTTATGTTTGTAGGCACTTAAGGCTGGATAACCTGTGAGATATTAAGACGACAAAAGATAATCTCTCGTTTTTAGCTACTCTGGAACATTATGAGACTAGCGATTAGGTTGGGAATGAAAGATATAGGTTAGATTGAATATTGGGGTGTTCGCACAGAATGAGAAGGAAAAGTGAAAAACGGGTTAGATCATGTAAGCTAGAAAAAGAAAGAACGAAAAAATCCTTAGGGAATGAAAATTGATAAGGAAATACTTCTAAATCTCCAAGTGCAAGATATGTGTGAGTTTCCCACACAAAAAAGAAATATGTGGAAATCCGAAGGCTATCAAGACCAGATAAAGTAAGATAAACTCATTTATGCTGAGGTGTTCTCAAAAGTCAAAAAGAAAAAGGCTCTGATCATGGGATTGGCTTTAGAGGAAACAAGATTTCCTTGTAGAAGCGTTGGAGAATTCTTTTCGCAAAAGACCTCTCATTGTACGCTCAGAGCGGGTTCCTCATCACATTTACCGACACCGAGTTATAGGAATATACCTTGTAGTCTCTAAACACGTCTCTGGTCTAGACAATATCATGTCTGACATTCTTCAAATATGGCCCTACCCTCTTTTTGTCTTTACGAACTATGTATAACATCCTATCAATTACTTTCAAAAAAGACTACTGAGTAAGCCACTTGCAAGAACTACGGACACACATTAATCCCAACCACACCTCATATTCATGAGACGCGATGTATATGACTAATCGCTGTGAGACATGAACATCGAATTACCTCTATCATGAAAGTGCAGATACTTTGAATGACTACGGGATGCCACTTCTTCATCATTTGTTTTATACCTTTCTCATCTAGAAACGTGTCGTGCTGATCCTAATCGTGTTATTGAGCTACCGTTAAATATCATTCGAAATCATACAAAAAGCATTCATAACACAGGACTAATCAATGCACAATTAATCACATACAAATTAACTCGTATGTTTAAAGCAAAAGGACAAGCAAAAACAATATACTTTAGTTGACATTAAATGCCCATCACATAAATCACATAAGTAAAACACCTAATTCAATAAACACAATAAAATAGCTAAATAGGTTAGTATTACAACATGATAAATGTTGATTATTTTTAATGGAAAATTAACTATTTATTATTTAAGTCTTTTATTCACTCTACGCTCCTTTTTTGAAAGCGCAAACTATGGTTGTGCTTTAATTCCGAATCTTATGTCCTAAGCAAAGACAAAATCAAAAAAAAAAGCCAAGAAAAAAGGTTGCCATGATATAGTGCCCATTCAAACTTCTACATCTAAACTCCGAAAACCAAAACGTAATCCAAGCAATCATATCAAAGCATCTCATTCACATTCATTAAGCGTATTAAAAGCTGCAGTCTCCCAAAGGCGAATTTAAATCGTCCTACAATGGTTTGGGTTAAGGTCTTTGAGGTGGGCTTAATAAGTAGTCTTTCTCTTGATGGGTTACTCTCAAGCAAAAAGGGTGCTAGACAAATCAAAAATCTATCTAAGACGAGAACAATTTACGCCATACAAAGTCATGCCTCTCGTTGCTTCTACCCAATCTTATATATTAATCTTTTCAAAACCCCCTTTTTTATCCTCAAACCTTCAACTCCCATGATCAAAGCCTTTTTTTTTTTGCGTAACCTTCTAGGCAAAAACTTTTTTTCTTAACTCTTATCCTTTCTAGCTTTCTTAATTCCCATTATCTTTTTTGTGTGTGGAAACTAACATAATCTTTTGCCACTTTGGAATTTAGAGATTTCCTTATCACTTTCATTCCCTAAGGAATTTTTTTCTTTTTTCTTTTAAGCTAATGATCTAACCTCCTTTTCACTTCCTTCTCATTTGTCCCAACCCCAATATTAATCTAACCACCTATATCATTTCATTCCCAACCTAATCGCAGTTCTTCATAATGTTCCAAGAGCTAGCTAAAAACCGAGAGGATTATCCTTGTCGTTCTTAATTACTCTCAAGCGTTTTGCAAATTATAGCACAAAAAAACAAAGGCCTCACTCAACCAATCACACAAGGTAGTGATAGAAATGCAAAGGTTTAGAGGGTGTAAGCGAACCATTCTTGGTATAAGCGTGATGAAGTTGAATAGAAAACCCGATGTCATACATGAAACATATTTAAACTACCTAAGCACGAGGGATTAGATCCAATTTAAGCCCAAGTTCATAGAGATGCTTTGAGATCATGCAAGTTTCACAATGGTATTACTTTCGAGGTATGAATGAACTAACATGACTCTTTTTTTTTTTTTTTTTTTTTTTTTAAATCACAATGCAAGACTCAAACAATAAGAAATCAAAAACACAGACTCAAATATCAAACAAAAATCCAAAACAAAATGCCTCTCCCCCAGACTGCTTCAATACCTCGGTTGGTTGTGGAAAATAAATCGAAAAGAAGACTAAACAAACACAAAACAAAACAAGAGTAAACACAAATGATATGTAAAAGGAAGTGATGGGCCATACCTCGCGTCCTAGTCGTGCATCTTGGGGGTTTGCGAGAGAGGGAAGTTTTGTAACTCCTCTGAAGAGGTTCGTTCTAATGGTTGGAAATATCGTTGAATGAATGCATTTTGACGTTGTCCATCCGACAAGTTGATGGTGCATGATCTTGATAAGAGCTCCTGAACTTTTCTTGGTCACTTTCAAACTCGGGGTTCAGCTTGGCCTTGAGGCTACGCAAAAGTTTGAAAACCCTTACACTTCAGCTATACTCAATTTCTTTATCTATTAGTCTTAAAGGATGTAAGCTCATATTGTTAGAAGTATGAAAGCAAGTAGGGAGGGTGGATTTCTTTCACTTTCATCTTGTTCTTTCCAAGAACAGTCTTAACCTTCCCAAAACTTCACATCCTTAGCATTTTCTTTCAAACAGCTCATCAAACCAAGGAGTGTAAGCAATCACCATCTAAGATTCTTCATCAGCTTTAGATGTTTTGCTATTCTTCACATCCACAACTTGACCTCTTTTCGTTGGTCTTTTAAATTCATAACCTCTCATTATAATATGTTTCCCCAAAACCTTTATCGAGGAAAGGTTGGATTGGATAGAGACTTTTGGTATTTACAATGTGAAGATCATTCTCTATTCAGAAAATCGATGCTTGCTCCGCGGTGTTTGAGAAACGGAGTTCCTAGGATTGAGGAACTTGTGGTCTTTTCATCGCTACCACCATCAAATCTGTCAGAGATTGTGTAATCACCAACTTGAGTGGGTAATCTTCAATTATTTACAAGTGGAGATTCGAAGAAGCGTCTCCAAACATGATGGAAGATTTGTTTTGTCATATTCCTTGATTCCTAATCTCTTCACCATTCTCGAATTGATATCAAACATTCATGCTTGCCACCCGAAGTCAACATAAGCATCCTTAATCTCCACTTCACCAATTGAGCATGTTAAGAGGAATGTACCGATTTCCAAGCTTGGAAATAGACTTTGGCTCAGTGTTGTTGTGCTTGTGGTTCAAACGCTTCTATAATCTCTTACTACTTTATCTCGGTTTGCAAGAATGCTCTTGACAACTCCTTGTATTTTGGGATGAGACAAGTCATCAACACTAGGGTAGTGTACTCCAGCTCTATCATACTAAGCTTGACTTGAAAGGACTTTCTTTGAGACTGGTAAGAACTCTACTGCGAAACGGAAGTGGAGTTCATTGAGGAGGTGTTTCAAACTCAACAATCTTTCTCGTGATGTCCCTTGACTTCACTTCCTTCTTTCTTCTCCCTTTAACCACTTCTAGTTCATTCAAAACAGCTTCATTTCACGTTCTTTTCTTTGAATTGTTATGTCCGCTACTCGGTCTGGATGATCGGTTGCTCACCATTCTGCTTTCCAATCGTCTACCCAAACAGTTGCAGGACCGATCGTGAAAATTTTCATCTTTTGGGCTAAAAGCCGAACGTTTCCGAATTCGGTATCAACGATTTTTGCCTCTACGATCGTCAGTACCCATCATTTCAACCGATCATCATCCCATTTCGTCATTTCTTTTTCCTTTCTTCATCTTTTCCATCAACTCAATTCTCAACTTGATTTCTCTAGCAGCTACAACCTCTTCACTTCAGACCACTGAAGAAGTCTAGAAATCTCTTCATTACCTTTCAGTCTCATCCAATTCAAATATCACATGAAGATAGCATTGCAAAAATCCTTGGATTAGCTATGCTTTACCCGCGTAAAGTTCCTTCGGTCCTTGGAAGTAGAAGCCAACTTGAGCCAACGTGGTTTTCTAACCCCTTCACATGATGTAGTTGTTCGAATTTAGCATTCAAGTCCATTGTATACGCTCCATCCACCCTTGTTGTGAATCTCACCCACTTTCTGCTAACTCGATTGAACCAATTAGCTTGTCCAACTAATTAGTGTTGAAGCAACTCTCATGTCTTGGTCTTAGGTTGAGACGTAGTAGCTTAGTGGTGGTTTGTAACCTTGTGAACGTTAAACGAATGATGCTTTATTCTAAAACCACCTTGATTTCCTGATTATCCACCTTGGTTGTTTTGGTATTGTCTGGTAAAAACCTGTTGTTGAAAAAATCTTTGAATCCTTGCCTTCTCTTGGTTGTTTGATGGTTGAAAGCTCTTGGTGGATAACCCTTGTCCTTGTTGCTGAAAGTTGGGTTGTAGTTATTGTTATAACCACCTTGGTAACCACCTTGCTTGTCCTACGAAAATTCATTTCTTCTTCGCTCATGGCATTCTTCTATACCCACTTCTTACCAGCTGACCCATATTTCCAAACTCTCCCACAAAGTTAACGGATCTCTCCTTAGCTAGTAAACCTTAATCATCTTTTCATGGAGACTTTGATCTCCTGCTTCTCTGATCTTTCCCACTTCCTCGTGGTGCTCTGTCATAATCCTCGCCATAGTTTCCATCGCTCTGAGCCTAGTCTCGATCAGCCCTGCATTCTTCTTCCACGTTCTTCCCAAGAAATTCCATACTCGCAGTGTCAGCACTTCTTATATGGGCATAACTCCTCTATACAATACTCAGCAAAGATTCGTCAGAAAAAACCCATGGTGAGGGCACTTGTTCTGTACCCCTTGAAACTTCCAAGTTCGCTGAAGCTCTCGTTGTCTTTTGAGCAAAGCAATATGTCGTTCTAAGCTAGCCGTTCTGAGGTTGAGAAGAAACTTTTCAAGAACTTTCTCTTTGCAATCATCCCATGTGTGATGGATCCAGTAGGTAAGCTCTTCGCACAGCTTCGCCTTATCCCCTAAGAGAAAGGGAATAATCTCAGCTTAAACGCATCCTCAGAGATGCCGTTTATCTTTGTCAGCCCGCCACACGTCATTGATTGTCTAGATGATCTAGAGGATCTTCACTGCTAGCCCATGAAATGTTCCCTGAACCTGTTACAGGCGACTTTATCCGAATTGTTGTTCTCAACCGGTGGTGCATGAATACCACTACGGTTACCGTTCTTGAGGTGCCGTCAAACGCCCCTATCACCCTTGTGGTCTGCTGCGTGGACAGCGGATATGAATCCCCGCTCCCTGAAATTTCTTCTCATCGTTGAAAAATTATCTCCATATTTCAACCCAGTGTTCGTTGCCAAGTCTCTCTCTCTCTCTTCTAGCTCGAGTGTTGACTCGTTCTAGTCTCCGTATGTCAGGAACAAATTAACAAGTTTTGTGTCCTTGGCTTCTTCAGGTTCATACACCTTCTAAGAAAGAGAAAGAAATTAGAACACGTTAGATGGTACGAAAAAATAAAAAATTTAGAACTCGGCTAGAATCCAAATCCTAATGGCCTATACTATGCCTTCCCCGAAACGGCGCCAAATTGATTGCACCAGGCCAAATCTCTCTTTCAGTGTTGGTATTCTCAGCCGTTATATGCAAGAGTCAAAGGAATCTCACGGAGCAGCATTAAAACAAGTGTTAAGGTATCTACGGGGAACCTTATCTCATGGCCTTACGTTTAGACGATCAAATGGTACAGGTTTAATAGGTTACTGTGATAGTAGCCATAATGTTGATAAGGATGACGGAAAGAGCACAACTGGTCATGTCTTCTATTTTAATGATTGTCCTATTACTTGGTGCTCACAAAAGCAAGAAACTGTTGCTCTATCGTCTTGTGAACCTGAATTTATGGCAGCCACTGAAGCTGCGAAACAAGCAATGTGGTTGCAAGAACTTCTTTCTGAGATAACGGATAGAGAGTGTGAAAAGGTGACTATTCGAGTTGATAATAAGTCTGCAATCGCAGTAAGCATATACACAGGAGATATCATTTTATATGTGAATGTGTTGAGAATGAGCAAGTGGATGTTGAACATGTTCCGGGGAATGAACAAAAGGCCGATATCTTGACAAAAACACTTGGGAAAATCAAATTCAAAGAAATGAGAATTCTTCTTGGAGTACAAGATGTGAAGGAGGTCGATTTCAAGCTTAAGGGGGACAATGTTGAAGTAAGCTTGAAATAACTTGAAGATTAAGTTAAGTATATTTAGGAGTTATCTAAATATGTAATAGTTCCTAAAAGTTTTAGGAAATTCTCTCTCTATATAAGGAGATGCCAAGTTGTGGCATAACTTAAAGAGAAATTGAGAGATTGAGAACTTAAGGTTTTGAGTAATTTTCCTTAAGCTAATAAGAGAGTTACTCTTATTAATCTTTGTGTTCTCATCATCGATATTCAATAATATATGCTTGTTTCAAATCTACACTCACATTACACATAGAAGTCAATACAAATCCGTCATAGAAGTGATAAGTTTGAAGTTTGTAGTAATTACCAGGGCCTAATGAGATTCCCCAAGGCTGAGCAAATGATGTGGTCTGAGGAGCAAGACGAAACAGAACACGTAACAGAACAAGTACAAAGGAGAACAGAGCAAGAGCAGAGGAGAACATATAAGAGAACCAATATCCCGAACCGGAAGTACGTGGTTTGGCCGAATCACAGAACCGGTTTAGTAATGCAATTTGTATTTCAATTTTAGTAACGTTAATAAGATACAAAGTCATCCGATTCATGTGGAGAATAGTCCACTACTTCCGATTTTGTTGTTGCATTTTCTAAACTTCCTTGTTAGTAGGGATCGAGTGATCTCAATCAAGTTGCTGTAAGGATTTCTATTTAATCAATGAAAAAAAAACCAAAAAGTGGTAGTCTTTTTTTTTTTTTTAGTCTGAAGAGAGGTAGTCTAAACTACCCAAAAACTATTGATCTTATTGTTCTTTGAGCTTTACTCTTAGCTTTGAGGAGGGACCGCAACAGAGGGCTGCATCAAATCACAAAAATATAACATAAGAAAAGGACACGTCAAGTAATTTAAGTAATTTCAAAAACTAGTGTATAAGAAGAAATTAAAAGATAATCTTTCGTGTTTTACAAGAGGTGGTGTTAATTAGACGATAAAATTGACTAGAAAATTGCATTAGGGTTTGGGGAAAAATAGGTCCGAACTGCATATTGGCCAACAAAGATTCCTTCAAAACAATTATATTGATATGATGAACATCATCATCTACTTTATGTGAAATTCCGCATCCCATAGCGAAACAGCAGTTGCGAAAGATGTCTCTGTCTTGGCTGATAGTTTCATGAATCCCTTGATGTGTTCTTGTTTCAGACAGCAAAACTAATCAAAGAAATTAAGCTTCTTTGAAAAGAAGGTTTCAGGATAAGAAAAAGCAAGTAGCCGAAATCCCCAACTGTCTTATGAAATCCCTATGAATTTCTCTCAGCTTCAAAAGATTTTCAAAAATCTGATTCTGACCAAACGAACGTACTTATAAATATTAAAAACAATATCGGTTTCTTTGAGAAAGACCAATGTTCTCTAAAGATAAAAGTTTGTACCTGTGACGTATACCAAAGCATACAATGTTCATACCAAAAATAGAAAGAAAACAAAGCATATAATGTTCATACCAAAAATAGAAAGAAAACAGAGCATACAATGATGCCAATTCTCTTTCTCTAGCATTTTTAAGCGTTTCTCCTAAACCAAAAAAGTTCAAACTTGTGAAAGAACAATTGATAATCAAGAAAACAAGTAAGCAGTCTTTATACCTTGTGGCATTCAAGAGAGTCTCGTCTCATACGACTACTAAATGTCGTACGTGCTAATCCCAATAACCATAAATAATTTTCTTTTTGGATTTGCTAAACTTTGACAAAGACTAACTTCATCTCAAAACTTGAAAAAGGTTATCCAAGATCTATCGAATTGACATATAACATTATCAATCAAAGTTTAACTATATGGACGTTTTGCGTATATAGCTTGGTCACTGATTATAGTTGTAAAGTATCTGAATTAGTGGCAGAACCAGAAATATTTTTAAAGGGGTCATAATATAAATAACTGAATGAGTTATACTTGATATTGTTGCTCAACAAGTGCTTCACATTCTATATGTTTTCCTGGTTAGAGAAAAAAACAAAAATTAACGTTTGAGAACAACATATTTGATAAATTTAGATAATTTATGAGTAAGAGACAGATTCACTTTAGTCTTCATAGTTTATTATGAAGGCGTTAAAACCTTACTAATATGATTGCAAGAGTTTTCGGGCTCTTGTGCACAATTAAACCTATTGTGCTCTATACCTCAATCCTAAAGGTATGTCGTATGCAGCACTTAAGGTATCGAATCCACAGGGAAGGAAAGATAACAACACTAGGAATGCAAGAAACTAATCGAGCTAAATGGTTGATGTTTTTGGATTTTTATGTTGTAACTAAAAGTAAATAAACAAGAAATTAAATATACGATGATTAAATAAGCGAATAAGAAACAAGAAAACTAAGCAACTTAAACGAAAGACTTCAAAATAGCAAGAGACATAAAACACAAATATAACTTCGAATTAAACAGGCAATGCAAAGCAAACTAGCAACTTAAACGGTTTAATTCAAATGATAAAAATATGGACGGTTGGAATGGCTAACGATAAAGAATGAATGATGCTTCAATGAATGACAATTTCGATAAATGACTATGTTTCAACTTATGGCATGAATCACTTAATTAGATTAGTCCACTCCCGTGGTACTAATCCTTTTATAAATCGATTAAGAAGCTAGACTTCCGAATGCTCAAAACCAATTCATAAACAATAAACACAAATTCATATTAGCCATCAAATCTTCCTTAGAACTCAACTCCCGTTGGTTAAGGAATAGAAACGCACACATAGATAGGTCGGATCGGTTCTCAACACCTTCCGGGTGAGAATCAATCATAAATCTAGAAAACTCTCTTTCGAAGTTCATTTCTAGCCTTAAGAACAATCTATAAGTGAAGATAAACAATAATCAAACACTAAACATCACAAATCAAGCATCAAACATCCTAAATCTACCAAACCAACCATCCAAAAGAGATCTACTCACACATGCTCAATTCAATAAAATAAACCATAGAATTGCAGCATCCCAGTGATCCTGACGCGAATGTTGCATGAATTGTGCCAAAGTGTGGACAGATTATGATAGCTCAGAGCGTGTGACAACCAAGTAGATGAGTATACCAACCAAACGACAATAGCTTTTCGGATCTTAGAGAAGTGACGACTCGGACAATGACAAACGATGATTCTGTTCAAGAGGAAAACCAGATGGCTTACCTTCAAGGAGACCCGTTTCAGCAATAATATCCAAGACATATTTCCTCTCAGATAAGTAGATACCTTGATCATTGCGACTTACTTCAATGCCCATAAAATATTTGAGCAAGCCGAGATCTTTCATGTGGAAGCAAGATTCAAGATAAGATTTAAAGTTTTCAATAGCCCATAACAACTACCCGAGATGATCAAGTCGTCGAGATAGAGGAGCACATGTACATATGTCCCACTGTTGTTGTAGCTGAACGAGTAGTCAAAAATGATTGTTGAAAACTATATTGTTTCAAAGATGTAGAGAGCTTGGAGAACCAATACCTTGGAGCTTGTTTTAGACCGTACAAGGACTTATGAAGACGACATACCTTTGTCGGATCATCACAATGAAAGCCTAGATTTAATTTCATGTAAAATTCTTACGTTAGATCGCCATGGAGGAAGGAATTATGCACATCCATTTGATGTACGCCAGTCATGAGCAGCAACCACTCCTAGAAACAATCGCACCGTGCTCATTTTTGCAACAGGAGCAAAGGTCTCATCATAATCCACTCCTTCTTGTTAACGATTTCTGAAAGCTACTAAACGAGTCTTGTATCTCTCTATCTACCCATCAGATTGGTACTTAATCTTATAAACCCATTTATTTCCAATTGCTCGTTTCCCTGGAGGTAAACTCACAATCAAAAATTTTGATTAACTTGTAAAGATTCAACCTCAGCCGACATAGCATCTCACCAAACTTTTTCAATCACAGCTCGATTATAAGTTGTGGGTTCCATCCCGGCAGTACAGCCGCTAGAAAGGCCTTGTGAGGCGTGGAGAAACGATGGCAATCCACATATTTCTCAATTAGATAAAGAGAGGAAGATGTAGCCATAAAGGATGAATCGACACTCATAGTACTGGTAGCATAAGGTCTTAAAAGTACCGACCTTTGTTTATGGCGATGACCTTTCCCAAGTGGTGTTGTCTCTGTTACTCTCACAAGAGACCCACACGCCGCCGACGACACAGCCTGTAGCGGAGGATTATCAACTTGTGTGTCTAGCAATACAGGTGTAAGCGACGAAGAAGTCGCAACATGAGAAGAAGGAATGTCTTCACTTTCCTGGGTCAAGATAAAAATAAGAGTTGTTGGGCCTGACTTTGCAACAGAATTCGGCCGATTCTCTTCAGAAAGATCTAGCCAAATCAATGGAAGATGTGACTGAAGCTCACAACACAATTCAGACTTACCATCCTCCTCAAAACTCCCCTTTGCATATGGAAACTCCGTTTCCTAAAAAATTACATCTCGAGAGACGAAGAATTTGTGTTCCTCTAAGTCAAACAGTCTCTAGCCTTTTTGTCCATGATGGAAACCAACAAAAATAGACTGCTTGGATCTCGATGCAAATTTGTCGCCTTTATGATTTTGGTTATGTGCATAACACAAAGAACCAAAAACATGAAAATGAGCGTACGAAGGAATTGTTTTATACAACATCACGTAAGTAGATTTTCCTTGAAGAAGCATCGATGGTGTTCGATTGATGAGATAAGCCGCCGACAAAATGCACTCTCACCAAAACTGAATCGGTAAATGTGATTGAAACTGCAAAGCTCTAGCCACGTTGATATGTCTATGCTTTCTTTCAACCCTACCATTTTGATGCGGAGTCTCAACACACGAAGCTTCATGATGAATCCCGTGTTGTAAGAAGTAATACCTCATACACAAGAACTCACTTCCATTATCACTTCTCACAATTTTGAATTGAGTGTCAAATTGACGTTCAACCAAAGCGACAAAGCCTCTCAAGTGTTTATGTGTTTTACTCTTATCAATCATCAAATATACCCACACAGCGCGTAAGAAATCATCGACAATGGTTAAGAAATATCAAGCACCGGAATAATAAGGCATTCGATACGGTCCCCACACATTACAATGAATGAGATTAAAACTATTCAAACTTCTTGCCACTGAGTGGGAAAGTTTCCCGAGTTTGCTTAGCTTGCATACATATATCACAAAAATTATCCAACATCTCTTCATTACTAGACAAAATCTCTCTAGGAAGCAAGCTAACTATCTTGCTTGATGCGTGTCCCAAATGCCTATGCCAGAGACCAAAAGAGCACTTCACGCTTGTGTTCACCGCAACTGCAAACTTGATACTCCGAAAACAAAAACTTCCATCCTCTCTTTTACCAACGCTAGTCACCATCCTCATAGTGCAGTCTTGTATCACGAGAAAGTGATCAGCAAGTTGAACAACACAATGATTCTCATCCATCATCTGCCCAATAGATATCAAATCTGACTTCAGCTCCTTGACATAGAAAACTGATTTCGGAATCAAATGCGAGCCAAGCCTAACTGTTCCTTCACTTACAGCCACTCGCGTATTCATATCAGCCATACAAATCAACACCGGAGACATAGGACGTATATCACTCAATAATTCCAGTTTGCTAGTCATGTGGTGAGACGCACATGTATCAAGTATCCAAGAGGTGAAAGTGGAACACATACCTGTTAGAGTTTCATGTGCATTGGACTTGTTATCGCTTCTTTTCTGCCTCGACTTGATAAACCATTAAGATTTGATTATCCTCTTGGACGGTCACCCCAAAATTCGAGTTCCTAAAATCATAATTTGTTTCATAGTAAGAAGAAATTGGACCAATGGCATCAGATGCAACAAACTGCGTATTTGATGAACACCGCTCTTCAAGTAACGTAGATGGACTTCCACATAAACTGCGTATCTTCAAGAACATAACAATATACATGAAGAAATCGAAAACAATATATAAATAGTTAAACAAAAAAAAGCAAGAAAAAAGCTTTTTAGTTACCTGAGTTAAGTCAGGGGTCTAATCAAAAAATCCAAGACTATGTTTCCTGCAGATAAAATCTGCAAGACTATTAATGCAACTTCGAGCTCCCCTGCTTGTTTGAAGATTCGCAGAGGTCCTATTGTTATGGTGCTTTGTTATTACAACTCTAAGGCCTTTAAACCATGAGTTTGCTTGTGCTTTATCATTGCATATCTACATAACCAACAAAACATTTAGAAAACGGTCCTGATCTTGCAACTAACTTTGTTAAACATATATAACCGAAACTTACAAGATTAAGGTGTGTTCTCCGTTTGAATAAATGAGTGAAAATAATTGTTCCTTTCGATTCGATTGAGCTTGTTTCTGAAAGTTTGGCTAAGTTCATCATCATCTACCTCAATCTGGAAAATTGTTGAACGAATCTACATACCGTGATTTCTCCTCAAACAATCGTTATCACAGAACTCAATCTCAATTGTCTCTTTTCTTGTCTTGAGTACTAAATCAGGTACTTCTCATCCTATAAAAGACCAAAAAAACAAAACTATACCACAACCCTTTAAAGCTAACTGATTTTGTATTCAACAGTTTGGATTGAAAGATCAAAAGAAACTTACTATTGAGAGTTTGAAAGGACAAACATTTGGGTTTCCTCTTCTCCGATATTTCAGAAGTTGTGCACCTTTCTTCAAAGCCAAGATTGCCTGCTACAAAAATGATCAATAGAAATATAGATAGGTTGGATATGAGATCTACAACCGACTATTGCACATTCATTGGAGACAATTTGGTAACTTGGAAGACAAAGAAGGAAAAATGGTGTCTTGTTCAACTACGGAAGCGAAGTACCGGACAATGAGAAATCTTACCAATGAGCTAACTTGGCTTAAAGCTCTCCTCAAAGACCTCGGCATTGAATCTTCAAGTCCCATCACCATGCATTGCAACAATCAAGCGGCCATCCACATAGCCACCAACTCGGTGTTCCATGAAAGAACCAACCACATCGAGATTGATTGCCATAAGGTCCGAGAGAAGATTGAAGAAGGAATAATCCTTCTATGCTACACAAGAAGTAAAGATCAATTGGCGGACATCTTCACCAAGGCTGCAAGTCTTAAAGTTTGCGACCACATCCATAGCAAACTAGGACTTGTAGACCTTTCACGCCCTTGATCTCATGTCCTCTCATCCGTGACCATCATACTATTTCTCCCTTAACATAGTTTTATCCCAAGAATTTTCTATGTTAAGGTTTTTAATGAGGCGATGTGTCATGGATAATCCAAGCTTAACCTTCACCTCTTTACGGCTAAGTTTGAAAGGGAGTATTGATTAAGCCTATCTATGTTGCATAGGAGAAGATAAACCTGGTGTACAGTAGCCCTGCGATTCTGATCCGAACCGGATTGTCCGAACCGAGCCGAACCGGTTCTGATTGAATTTGGTTATTAATCGGTTATTGGGAGTTAACCGATCGTCATAGATTTTAATTAGAATCGGTTATTGACTCGGTTCGGTTTGGAATATGCATAACCGCTCGGAAAACCGATCCAAAATTAACCTTGGTATATAAGCCTAACTCAGAATTAGAACCCTAATCCGCAGTCTTCCACTCGAACCTCATTAACCCTTTTTTGCATCTCTCCGGTTAATTTTCCGGTAAATCTCTGTCGTATTACTCCTGTGTTTTTCCGTGCATCATTCCTTCTCTTCTCCGTCCTAGTTTTCTATTCCTAAGGTTAGTTCTACTCCGTTCTCAGAATCATAAACTCTATGTTGATTAGGGTTCCGATTTTCAATTTGGAATTTAGGGTTTTCATTTGTAATTGTTCTGAAAGTGTTTATCAAAGTCTATACAACCTTTAATTGGATTATTGATTCGACTTTCACAAAATCTTAGCTTCGCTATGTCGATTAGGGTTTCAATTTTTCAATTTGGGATTTAGGGTTTTTGTTTCTATTTGTTCTAAAAATGATTATTGATGTCTATCCAACTTTTAGCTCTTGTTTTGTTACGATTATTGATTCGATTTTCACATAAAAATTAGCTATTTTTTTGTAACTACGTTTCGATTGTCAGATGATTAAGGTTTGATTTTTTCGTCTATTAACACTCGATGTTTTCTATTGTAGATGACATCTGATGTTGAAAATGAAAACGAAGAAGCTGGAGAAGCATTTGTAGGCAAGAAATGACCAACGACAGAGAGATCCAGTTCTGATGTTCAGCCGAAACCAAGGAAGAGGCAAGCTCAGAGAGCAGAGGTGTGGAAGCATTTTATTCGGAAAGGAGATGCAGCATTCAGCAATTGTCGGTACTGTGGCATAGAAATTGGTTGTGACAGCAAAAAGAGTGGGACAAGTGCAATGAAGAATCATATAGAAAGATGTAAGTTGTTTAAGGCTTATGAAGAAAGTGGTACTCAGAAGGTATTGGTTGGTGATAAGGGTGGTGTAGTTACATCAATCAAGTATGATAAGGGTCTGTTTAGAAGATCAGTGAATGAGATGATCGTGTTGAATGAGTTGCCTTTTGCCTTTGTAGAATCAGAAGGGTTTAGGAGGTTCTGTCACAATGTGGTTCCCATGTACACGGTTCACTGCAGGAGGACATCAACTGAAGTCATCTTTGGGTTGTTTTTGAAAGAGAAAGATAGCCTAAAGAATTTGTTTAGCTGTGACAAGAAGAGAGTCTCTCTCACCACTGATATTTGGGTATCTAATACAACGTCTTGTAGCTACATGGTGGTCACATGTCATTGGATTGATGGAAATTGGGATATGCAGAAAAGGATCATCAGGTTCAAGCCAGTAACAGACCATAAAGGAGACACCATTGATGAGCAACTAATTGATTGTCTAGAGGAATGGGGAATTGAGAAGGCATTCACAGTCACAGTGGATAATACTAAAGGTAATGACAAAGCTTTGAGGTTATTCACAGAAGCACTTAGGCAACAGGGACCTAATAGCTTAGTGAATGATGGTAAGTTCATACATATGAGGTGTTGTGCGCATATATTGAACTTGATAGTGAGGGATGGTCTTGAGGAGGTGAATAAGACTGTAGTAGGTATCAGAAATGCAGTAAAATACGTGAGATCATCAGGCCATATGTTTAAATCATTTCAGCTAAGGGTTGACAATGGAAAGGTTAGTAAAGGAAGCTTGTCTATGGATTGTGTAACACGGTGGAACTCCACATATCTCATGCTCACTACTGCATTGAAGTTTAGGGTAGCATTTGAGAAAATGGAGGCTGAAGACAAGCTTTACAATAAATACTTCTTGGAATTAGAAGAGAATGTCACCAAAAGGGTTGGACCTCCTACTTCTCAAGGCTGGGATGAAGTGGCAAGGTTGAATAAGTTTCTAAAACTCTTTTTCAATAGCACTTTGGCGTTTTCAGCATCCAAGACAGTGAGCTCTACTATATGTTATAATGAAATAGTGATAATTGAAAGGAATTTGATATCATTGAGCCACAGCAGTGATCAGATGTTAAGCATGGAAGCATTCGTTGAGAAATAAATTTGAGAAGTATTGGGATGGGCTTGTCAACATGAATCCACTTGCCATCATTGCAAGTGTGTTTGATCTTAGGAACAAGATGCAGTTTGCATTTATTTGCTTTGACAAGCTTTATGGTAAGGACAGTATAGAAAGTAGTCATCTTAGAACAGGGATAAAAACATGTATGCAAAACCTGTATGAAGAGTATGTTCAGAAGCTCATTCCTGGAGGTATCCAATGTGATATTGCAGTATACAGAGGTGATAATATAGATACCACTGATATGTTTGATGATTTTTCAGATGATGAGGGATATGAGAAGAGAGATTCTATTTATGATGAGATGGCTTCTGAGTCGGTAAATGAAGGTGCAAGTAGTGAGCTTGACATGTATTTGTTGGAAAAACTTGTGCCAAGAACTAAAAACATCATGGGTTTGGATTATGATGTGCTATCATGGTGGAGGCGCAACAATGCTAAGTATCCAGTCTTGGCAGAACTAGTTAAGGATGTTCTTGCCATTCAAGTCTCATCTGTTGCTTCAGAGTCAGCATTTAGTACTAGTGGTAGGGTTTTAGATCCATACTGAAGTTGTCTGACACCAAACATGGTCGAAGCACTCATTTGCACACAACAATGGCTGAGAAATACCATTCATGCATAGAAGCTTGCAAATTTGGTACAGATGTTTGAAGAACTCGATTTCCATGAGTCCTTAGGTAATGATTTGTTTTGTTTCCATCATTTTTTATCTATTACATTTGTTTCAAATGTTGACTGTCTTTTTCTTGTGTAGGTACTAGGACACAACCAGCAGGTCAACTGTAATTTTTCTTTATCTATAGTTCTGTATTTTTTGATGTTATGAATTGGTATTGCAGGGTAAATAACTACTACAAGTGTGGATGGGAGAGTGTTAATGCAGTAACCAGTACATAGGCTTTTCCCTCTCCATCTCTCTATGACTCTATCTTAAACTAATTCTACCTTAACTTTTGCCTCTCTAGAACTGTAAGAGCTAGACAAGAGGAAACAAACTCTACTCTTAGTATCTTGTGTCTCTTTTGTCTCTCTGGTTCTGTAAGCCTAGAAGTAGGACACTACCTCATCTCTTTTTGTTTGAAATTCATTGTTTGTGTTGATGTTTGAGGTTAATTTTGGATGCATGATTGTTGTTAGTCTTAATTTGTATTGGATTAGCAGATTAGGTGATAATTTTTGTGTAGCTTTGTGATTTTATGATGTGATTTGAGGGTAAACCGAATGTGAACCGAAATTACATGGATAAACCAAAATTTTGTGTTAACCGAATTACAGGTAAAAACCGAAATCATGTGTAAAAATCATAAATTCGGTTCAATTCGGCAAGATTTACAAAACCGAAAATAAAAAGATTCCGAACCGATCCGAACCATAATTAATTTCGGTTAGTTTCGACAAGATTTTTAATTTCCGAAATAACCAGAAAACCGAATTAACCGCCCCGAACCGAACCGGAAAACCGAAATCGCAGGCCTAGTGTACAGAGTTGGTGTTTGGAACCAGGTGTACACGGATGGTCTACAGGAGCTCTAATGTACACTAATAGTGTATAGAGTTGGTGTACGGGAATCTGGGGTACACGAATGGTGTACGAACCTATCAAAAGCACAAGTGGTATATTGAAATTTGAATTTTTGGGAACACCACCATCTCTCTTTAGGTCATTTGTATTTCTATATTGACTCCTTATAAACGATATTGTAATCTCATTCTGAATACTCGATCTAAATATTTTTTTTTTTCATTCTATCTACTCTCTCTCTTGTTCTTCATTCTCTATCATTAATCTCTCATTATACTCTTCTTAATCCGCAAATATTAACAAAACCAGATACAATCACTAATATCCCACATGAACAAGTTCAATAACTGATGTGCCAAATTCGATAGTAACATGAAATGAGTTCATGTCTACATAAAGCATAGAATCGTCTCATAATTAGATAACCTAACTAAAATATAAATATAGAAACAGATTTGTCTCCCTCTAAAAACAAAAAAAAAAAAAACTCTTTAAAAAAAAAAAATTGAATGATTGTAAAATGTATTCAAAAAAAGAGAATAATAACCTTGTTTACATTATATGCAAAATTTGAAAGAATAACTAATAGAGAAGAAATTTGTTTGATGTTAATTCGTAGTCACCGTCGTGTGCGATATCTTCAGCTTTGTCTTGGGACACAGATTCAGATTTGTCTCCCTCGTCATTGTCTTCTTTGTTGGACACTTCGCCGGATTCAGATTCAGATGTCCAGTTAGCAAAACTATCATCGTCTTCTTCATCTATCCGCATATGGAATCCATAAGTCGGTGGAGGAGCATCAACCGCCACTGACGAATCTGGGAAAGTAAAAGGAGCCATCGACTGTGAAGAGAAAGCAGCAACGATGGGAGCAAAGGCTTTGGATTCATAGTCTTCTTTGTTTGACGCTTCTCCAGATTGAGATTTGTATCTCTCTTCATCGTCTTCTTTGTCAGACGCTTCGCCGGATTCAGAATCAGATCTCCCGTTAGTTATACTATCATCGTCTTCTTTAGCGCACACTTCGCCCGATTCAGATTCAGATGTCCCGTTGACGACACTATCATCATCTTCATTGTTGCTTCCATCGATTTCGTCCGTCAAGATTTGGACACCACATTCAAGAATGTCCAAAACTTGGTTTCTGCTGCTGAATTCGAGCACTATCTTTCTGCTCACCTCAGAGGGGTCGATAAATGTCAAGCTAGAGTGAAATATCAGTAGATGTTTCGTTCGGTATTCAAAGACTTTGAATAGGTTGAACTTCATGTCAGCGGAGTTTACTGAGTTGTCGTCGATCACTTTGCAATGACACAAGAGTTCTATTTCCATATATTCTACGAATTGATGGTTGGGTGAAATAACGACGCAAACCTTGAATCTGTTGAAAGAAGAATGAGGAATTGTTAAGGAATCTCCTCTGGCTCTGTGATCGAACTCTGCAGGTACTTCTCCTCCGGGTAAGAGTGCCCATCCGCGAACAAATAATGCCTTGATAATCGCTCGCCGGGCTTGTCCACCCAATTTGATGCAATTAGTGAATCTGAGCACTGCATTTGGAGTGTTTAAGGGGTTACTTACTCTCTCCAGTGATACACAATCTTCTGCGCTTAGGAATTCGAGCGAGCCGGGGAGCTCTGGCAATGACTTGAGTCTTTTGCAGCCTGCTAAAACAAGGAACTGTAGATTATGAAGATCTTTGATGCATGTTGTAATCCTCTCAATACCACTATTACTCAGGCTTAGACGTGATATACTCGTGGGGAGATGTGTTAAGAAGGTCTTGAAATTTTTATTGGAACATATATCAAGAGTAGTAAGACGAGAGCAATGCCTAAGTGATGCAGGCAATTCTTCTACCCCTGTATCGTATATTTCGATTTCTGTGACGTTGGCAGGAATGTCTGGAACCCTTCTAAGTCGTAAGCTTTGAAACATCCAGATCCTTTCAAGAGATGCCAAGTTAATGAGAGTTGGAATGACTTCTAGACTTTCGCAGGAACTGATCAGTAAGTCAGTTATTTTATGAAGATTCACAATTGAAGATGGAAGCTTTACCAAAGATTTGCAACCATTAAGATTCAAACTCTCTAGATTTGTAGCATTTGAAAGATCTGGAAGTTCCTTCAAATGTGATGACACAGCGAGATTCATACTCTTGAGATTTGCAAGGGGCTGAATGTAAAAACCAAAACATAGTGAGAAAGTTAGTTCATATTATTAATACCATATATCAATTTTCTCGTTTCCCATTAATAACTAACCTGAGTTCCCTCCCATAGCGTCTCGAGCTGGCTAAATGCCATATTGAGTTCAACAAGATTTTCTAGACAAAATCTAAGAGGAAGACTCTTTCTCGGGTATGCCTGCCAATGTAGTAACTTTAGGCGACGTGGAAACTCCATCTCTTCTGGAATGTGCAGTTGTCTTTTTTCAGTATGCATCCCATTGTAAACTTTTAAGAATGCAAGATTGCACATTCTTTCAAAAGCCGTTGGGTTTATTACTAATTCATCGATCTCAGCTACGTCAAATGATACACCCATAATTGATCCATTACCCTAATAAATATTCCAAAATAGAGCTTGTTAATTGCCAGATATCCTGCTTAAACAGCAGAGAATATAAATATATAAAGGTTTAGAAATAAAAATAACTTACTTCTGCCGTTTCTAGAACATGATGAATTTTATTGGCATCGATAAGAATCTGGCGGTCGGAACGCTCTTGTTTGGATATGACTTGTCTAGCCATCACTTGTAGCAAATGGTGCATTACCACTATACCACTTTCACGTTGTATGAGATATCTTTTCGCTAAGATTTTCAACCCAAGACGAACATCTAAGTTAGTTTTTGCCAGCATGGATATCACATGATCAACACGTGCATAATTCAAGAAGACTGCAATGAGGAGAAACAGAACTTGGTCTTTCTCATTTAAACTCTCATAACCTACTTTTAATGCACTCTCAATTCTTCCATCAAGACAGTTTTTCAACCTTGGTAGTTCATCTATCCAGTCAGCCTGACTCTTTCCACGCAATGACGACCCCAAAACATGCAGACCCAACGGAAGATCACCACAAATCTTAACAACTTCATTTGTAAGCTTCATAAACCCATCAGGTGGAGACGTTTTCTTAAAAGCTGATAGACAAAAGATCGTTAAAGCATCGCTTTTTGATGGAAAACTCACTTGGTATATATCATTGATATCATGTTGCTGCAAAATCTCTTCGTTTTCAGTGGTCACTATGACCCTACTTCTAGGGCCAAACCACTTGATATTAGCCAAAGCTTCTAGTTGAACTAGACTCTCCACATCATCAAGAATGATAAGAACCCTCTGGTCGTGTAGCCTTTCTTGTATCACACTTAAATGGCATATCGTAATGTCTTTTAGGTTCAGAATCTTAGAAAGAAGCTGCTCTTGTAAGTGCAACTTCAGACCAATGTCATCATGTCCAATCTTACACTTTTCCTTAAGGTTGTCCATAAAACAAGTAAGTTGAAACCTGTTAGAGAGTCGACTACGTAAAGCTCTGGCAATGGTACTCTTACCAATGCCTGCAGGACCAGATATTCCAACAATCTTAACTCCAACATAATCAAAATCTAGCAAAGACTCTATTTTCATTAAATGACCTTCTAGTCCAACCATGCCATCAAAATCCCTAGGTGGTGTGGCGTTAAGTTTAGCTGAAACATCTCTTGCAATCTTCGCGATCATTTCCGCTTCGTTGTCCCTGGCAAATAGAAAAAGAAAAATCATGAAGAGAACATTCCAAATAAGATCTGACAAAAATAAATTATTAAACACACTCCGAAACAGATTTGGCCAAAATAAACAACTAAACACTCTATAAAGCAGAAGCAATAACAAACATATTATTAAGATTAAATACCACGAAACATACTAGGAATACAACCACTACAAATTTTGATCAAATATACTTCAAATATTGATACTTCATCACAACTCATAACTGACCATAGCAATTTTTTTAATCAAAAACTATAACTAACTAAAATTTTTTTTTATCAAATTTGTTTTCTTGGTCGTTCCCTTTAATATAGCGAGAACTTGTCCATCTCTAAAATGTACCAAAATGTTCGTCTTATGGATCGATTGTGTTCTATGAGAACCTCAAGTGAGGAAATGGTCGAACAATGATATTTCATTTAAAACATAAGTCAGTCGGTACTAACAAATGCTAATTTGATACTCTGTGTTTTATAAAAAGTTTCATTTTGACACATTTTATATAAATTAAAAAAAACTATTAATTAAAAATTCTCTATTATCTTAAATTAATATATTAAACAACCTTTTCTCTAATTAATATACTAAAACAATAAGATTAAAATTGATTTAATATTTTGTATTAAAAATATAAAACAATAGTTTTGTAAAACAAAAAAAAAAGTTTTAATATAACACTTTCGAATAGAGCACAAAAAATAGAAAAAATAAATGTCAATGCATTGATATTAGCGACTTAACGTACAAAAATAAATATCGTCAACTAAACAACGTCCAAGTTGAGACGGCATAAATTAGTTTAGTCGACCCTTAACTAGCTTGTCTTTTGGATTTCACATTTATTTAGAAAACTCAAATGTACTAATTGACCCTTAGCTAGCTTGTCTTTTGGATTTCACATTTATTTAGAAAACTTAAATGTACTAATTGACTTTGTAATCATCCACCATTAAGTCAACTATACTTTTCGAAACAATCCAACGGCAACCAGCTCATTTGTATCAATATAAAACAAAACAATGAATAATGAAAATGAAAATGAAAATGAAAATGAAAATGACGAACACAAGTCTATATCATAACCTTTACGGCTCTACTTAATACTTATATCTGCTAAGTGTTAATCATCAACAATGGTAGTATTAAACATGAACCACGACTAATTTTCTCTAGTTTTAATATTTCTTAGTAAACATAATTTACAAATAATTCCATCTAAGTACTCAAGAAAATAAAAATAAAACATACAAAAGTAAAGCCGAGCAAAACACCAAATCCTTAACGCCTTAAAAATTTTTTTTTTAAAAATTGTAACGATGATCTAACTCCAATTTTTCACGTACTACCCATATCATCCCACAGAAAATCATAAAACGCCATTATTCATAATAAGAAAAATAAACTGTAATTAATAAACACAAACCAGTTGTGTTCTCCGGCTATGTTTCCAACATAGGTCAAAGCTTGGCTCCAATTTCTCCTCTGCTCCTCTGTTTTACGAGCACAAGTTTCATTGAAAGCAATCCCGAAATCTCCGGTTTGTTTCCGCACATTAGATGGATCAACTTCGTAGAAGATAGTCATCACTATTTGTCCTTTATCTTCTTTGCACTTCAAAATCTCCAATAGCTCATCCAAACACCACCTGGAAGAAGCATAGTTCTTCGAGAGCACTACGATGGAGATCCTCGATTCTACAATCGCTTGTGTGAGAGCAGAGGGGATGTTTTGGCATCTCTCTATCCCATTGTCATCGAACATCGTGATACCATTGTGGTTAAACTGGTAGCGTAAATGACTGAGAAAAGTCTTACGGACGTCATCTCCATGGAAGCTCGTGAAGACATTGTATCTCCAGATGCCAGGTGTAGTAGAAAAAGAAGCCATGAGAGTGTTGAGAAACAAACCCAGAAATTAAAAGTTGTAACAGAGATAAGAGGAGGGAGATGAAGAAGAAAAAAAAGCACAAGACACAAGAGATTAAACGAGTTCGAGATCTCGGTGTGAGAATCTCTACGTCTCGGCCAGGCAATCCAGCAATCCACTAGTTTCTTAGGGTTACAACCGCTTAAGTCTCTCTAAGATACACCTTAGAGTTATCACACACGAGCTTCGTTTATATACCGAAGCAAGTTACAATCACAGATTCACAAAGACTTTTAAGAAATTTCAAACAGTTCTTAAAATATATTAACGAAAACAGAGACAAAAAAAAAAGTCAATGTATCTTTGGTAACAAGTAATACAAAAACGCGTTAATGGAGGAGACAGGGGAAGTTTCTTTTCAAATTAAACTAAATTTTAAAAGAGTTCATGTGTTTTTGGAAAACAAGTGGGTTCTTTTTTAATGAGAGAAGAAATTGTGAAGAGATGAAGGTTTCTTTGTTTCATTTTCTAAGACTTTTTAATATTTTCTTCGCATGTTTAATTTATGTTATCAAACTCACAAGACTATTTTTGTATTCGTAGCAACCCATAACAAAAACAACATTGTAAAGCACCACCGATTATATCCCAAGATAGATTGTGTCATGTTTCGACCGTATTAACGAAGATATCTCGAATCCAAAATATTCAGAAAGTATGTGCATAGAAATAAAAATTTGACTCAGCGAGTAGCTTGAAGCTGTAACCCACTGGCATCAGATGCTCTCGGTTAACAGTGAATGTGATCGCCAAAGAAGTAAATGGTTCTGATTCCACATTGAAAAGGACCACAAACTGTACAGACTGGTACAAGCAAACTCGTCTTCTTTGCAAGAGAAACTCCAAAATTAAGCATGCTTAACTAGAGCAATTTCAGGATGGATGATCCTCCGGAAGTGATTTCCGGTACCGTGTAAGTGAAGACTAAACACACGAGAAGATCATGTGGTGATTTGTAGAGTCAGTAAACAAATATTTAAAGTTTCCCGGACGTAGCGAACCGGCCGTCGGACAAAGATGGGCCCAATGGGTCGAGAGCGGACATGAGATCCTTTAGAAGTGGCGGTCAGGGGGTTACAAGTGGTATCAGAGCCTAACCTGGATGAGTGTGGAGTCAGGATGGCTCACACTATCAGGTGTAACGATCTGGTGCGTAACAAGGACGTTGCGCTCTGTTATTGGGGGTGATTGTAACATCCCAGTTTCAGGAATATGGTGGTGCATGCGGAGAGGTTTAAAAGAATTGATTTGACCACTTATGTTATCAAAGTGCACTTATCTTTTCGGTCAAACATCCTGAAAGAACTCAAAAGTTAAGCGTGCTTGAGGTTGAACAATTTCAGGATGGGTGACCTCCCAGGAATGGATTTCCGGTACCGTGTGAGTGAGGACAAAACACGAGAAAAGATCACGTAGTGATTTGAATGGTCGGTAAACAAGTCTTTAAAATATCTCGGATGTAGCGGACATGCCGTCGGACGAGAGTGGGACCCATTAGAAATGGCAGTCGGGACGTTACACCTACAATTACAATTTTCATGAAAATAATAGTAATTTGTAAACTATTAAAGCTAGTGGTTTTATTTGCAAAATGACATTTATTATTATTATATATAAAAGGAGCTGTTTAGGGCTCTTCAGGCTATCCACGTCAACTTTTTTTAGAGATGATGTGAGTGTGCCACGTCAGCCTTTAAGTTTCGTTTATTAACCTAATCGAGTAAAAATCGCTGCCTCTTCTTCTTCCTTCCTTCGATAATCGGTTTTGTTCTTCATTTCTTCTTCATCACCATTATAGAGCTTTTGAGCTTCCCCACTTTCCGTCTTCAAATCTTCTTTAATTCTCTAGCTGTTACAAATTTTCTACCTGTTCGTCTCTTTTGGTCTCTTTAATTCGTCGGCCACTAATTTTGCAGTAGCCAGGATTAACGCTCTCATTATTTCGTTCTATATAAGATCCATATACTATTGGTGTACCTTCAGACTTTATACAATAGCTAACGATAATTCAACCTTCTTTCGGGCCGGCGACTTTTCAAGTCTTTGATGCGTTTGATGGAGATCTTTGTAAGGAGGAAGTTTTAGTTCGTTTGATTCATTTCTGGGAAGCCAGGAATTTTAAGAAAGGAAACATGTTGATGGGGCTTTAACTTCTTCTAATCGATACCAAGGTATGTAGTTCTATATCTATATTTTTTGATCTGAGTATGTCACTCCACATATCATATCCAAAAACCCTAACAATCCTTAAATCCTCTACAATAACAAGCTTCAGAGGCCTGATTAAGGTCGAGAATGGCCAGTGAAGGAACTGCTTCAGTCTCCTCCGACGGGTTCTGGATTGCCTGAATACAAGCCGTGTAAGATGGCACGACCTATTCCGGATACGAAAGTTTTGAGAAGCCATGGATACGGAAGCTGAGTTCGATAGGTTATTATTGTTCGAACAAATTCGTAAAGACGCAGAATAGACCTACAAGTTAAATCCTTTAGATGCCGATGTTAGTTTTCTCTAACGCTTCATGATTTCAGATTTTGTTTTGTTCGTGTCCGATTTGTGGAAAAAAAGTCAAATCTTTTTCCTGGGTTTGATATCTGCTTTGTGATTCAATGGTGGGTTTTTTCAGAACTTGACGAGATGGGGAGGAGCTTTACTGGAGTTAGCTCAGTTTCATAGTATCTCAGATTCAAAGCAAATGATTCAAGGTGCTTGAGTTTCTTTTCTTTAGGGGATTGAATGTTATAGGTTGATTTTGATTTCGATAGGTTGCTTTAGTTTCATATGTATGTTAATATGATTGAATTGGGAACATTCTCTAATTATGATTATAAATCTGTTCTGAAACTTGGAATTCTGCTATGTTTTTAGGGATTTATTACAGTTTTATTTGATTTTACTGTGTGTGTGTAGATGCCATCACAAAGCTCGAAGAGGCATTGTAGATTGACCCAAAGAAACATGATGCGGTTTGGTGTATAGGGAATTCATACACTTCATTTGCGTTTTTGACTCCTCACGAGACTGAAGCTAATTTTGACTTAGCTACTCATTTCTTTCAACAAGCTGTGCCTGAAGTTATTTGCTTCCATTCAGAATCATTGTTGATACTGATCCTTTTTTGTTTCTTCTTTTTTAATGTATCATGTCATAAACGTATTTTTGATCTTTACAGCAACCAGATCATCAACTCTACCTGAAATCACTCGAAATGACGGTCAAGGTACCATATTTTACCTATATGATAGAAACCATCAGCCAATTAGAATCATGTTCATTTTGCCTCTCAACCTAATCTCAAAGTTTTGTTCTCTAATCGAAATCTTCTCTCTGTGCTACTAAACCTGTATAGATTTGAGTTGTAGATCGATTCATATAAATGGAATATTGCAGCTGAATTGTGCGTTATGCCGTTAGACTCAAACTCAAAAGTTTTGTTCTTTAATCGAATTTCTTCTCTTTTGTGCTAAGTATTGTCGATTTTTTCTGAGTCATGGAAAGATTGCATCTGAATTGTGCATAAACACAAACTTAAGTTTTGTTCTTTAATTGAGTTTGTCTCTTTTGTGCTAAGCTCAGGCTCCACAACTGCAAACAGGGGTTCACAAACATGGCTTAGGCTCACGACCATAGGGTGGCGTTGAACCGTCAGCACCGCCGAGCTCACAGGTTCTCTCTTTTTATGCTTATTCTCATCATCACATTTCATTTTTCAGTACTTGATGAATACATACAACTTTTAAAATAATATGAGAAGATACGTTTGAATCTCATGATCATGTTTTGATGTCTATTTTCAAAACAGGCAGTGAGGAATAAGAAAAGCAGTGATGCGAAGTATGATGTGAAGGGATGGGTGATTCTAGCCATTGGTGTTGTTGCATGAATTGAATTGAGCTGACTCCTCAGACTGCATATACAAAAAATCGCTTTGTCTAGCTTACCCATTGACAGGACAGCAACTTAAAATACATCATCCAAAATTTTATACTTACCCCATAAGTTTGTCAACACATGTATCGACGGTTAAGTAATAGTGAGGGATAGTTTGCTTTGAGAATGCCAAACGTGAGGCTGTGACCTGTCAAAATTATAAAGTTAAAGAGGTTTAAGAATCCTTGAACCTATTGAAACTGCCTTAACAAGGCTGCAAGAATTATATAGGTTTTACCTTTCGTATCTGAGAATGAGGGATGTCAACATAGTCCAAAGCTGGGGCCTTAGAATCGGTTGACTTAGATGGTTTTGCAGTAGCTCCTTTACCACTTGATGCTGCACCATTGGAAGATGTATTAGGAAACAAGGATAAGTAATATACTGTAAACAGAGGCAAGAAAGGTCTGAAAGAAAAAAGAAAGGAAAGAAAGAAAGGATGATGGCTCTTTGACCTTCTCTTCCTTTGGTGGGGCAGGAGTTGGTTCTGGTTTAGGAGTGGCATCAGCAGTAGATGATGGGGTGTAATCTTTGAACTTTCCAATGTCCTCTTCATCTTCAACTGTAATAGCAATTACCTACTTGAAGGCAAAAGAAAGTTGACATGATCCAAATAGTTCCATTTCACATTTCCACAAATGGACTGTGGATCCTAATATCAATACCCCGAGTCCCATGAGAAACCGTGATAATTCATAACTCTACAGGAACCAGACAATTTTCTTACCTCGCCTACTTGAATTTCTTTTGAACCCTCTGCCTTTACAATCTTGGCGAGATAGCCCTCTTCCATGCATTCCATTTCGACGGTTGCTTTGTCCTACAGAACAAAACCAGTTAGAGTTATTTCCAAAACAAGAAAATAAAATTACAGAGATGAGAATCAATCTAGATTGGCATTACATTTTCAACTTCACAGAGTACTTCCCCAGGAGCAACTTTATCACCTTCTTTTTTCAGCCACCTGGCAATGTTACCCTGAAAATTCGAAAAAGGCTTATTAGAACATAAAAATTAACGGACATAAGTGTTGATCAAGAGGTAAATAAAGGTCCATGCCTCAGTCATTGTTGGCGAGAGAGAAGGCATCCCGATCTCTTGATGAGGAGGTAGATCTGAAACACATTTTCCGAAATTCTAGGTAAAATGAGCCAATGTAAAGCTCATACCATTAAGCATTCTCAAGTTACACAGTTGTTTAAGCACTATGCAATAGTCTTTAGCAGGGATTTATCAATAAAACCATTAACGCTTATATTTTAATATTAACGCTTATAAAAAGCACTCTCATTATACCCAAATATTATTTAGTAATATTAATCATATATAGAGTAAAATACTAAATGATGGCAAAATATCCATAGAAAATAAATATATTTCCAACGTATGGTTAAAACTTAAAACCCGAAAGGAAAAAAATTCATTAACGAGAAACCAAAACCGGTCGCTCTTTAACCAGAAACGCGTTAACTTGGAACCGAAGAAAGAAAATCTATGACCACTTCAAAGTTCAAACTCTGAACAGTAATACTTTATAAACCTATATTAGTTCATGTATAAATACATACAACTTTTAAAATAATATGAGAAGATACGTTTGAATCTCATGATCATGTTTTGATGTCTATTTTCAAAACAGGCAGTGAGGAATAAGAAAAGCAGTGATGCGAAGTATGATCATTGGTGTTGTTGCATGGGTCGGTTTCGCGAAAGCTAATGTTCCTGTGTCTCCTCCTAGCTAAGTAGACTCAATAAGAGATTTTGCTGGAGTTTTCAATTTTCAAGATTTTGACAGTTAGATCTTGTGTGAGAATTTTAGACACTTCACAGTTGTAATGTTTATTGATCCAAATTATAAAAACTTATATAACTATTGAAGTAAAAGGAATGTCTTTTGAATTAATGTAGAGTTTTTAATTTTAAGGTTTTGAGGTTTTTCGCATTCTGATAAAATCGAGAGGTCAAACTGTGCTGGCTTTTCAAATGGTACTAACTTCATAATCCAGCAACACCCACAATAATACCGACCACAACTAATAGTTGATGAGTCGATTAAAGAAGAGGAGTAAAGTGTGCTACACTATGTTAATGTGTTTGTTGTTACACCTCTGATTTACATAGAGGGTTATAAACCCGGTTTAGAGACTCAAATACATAATTATCCGGTTATCAAATGTGGTTTGATGTCTATATGCTGAAATTCTCCCCTCAAGATGAGCCAAAGTTCGAGATTAAGCTCATCTTGCCAATAAGATTAAGGAATGGAGTAGGGTATAAAGCCTTGGTGAACACATCCGCTAACCAATAAGAAGTTTTGATGTGCATTGTCTTCGATAAAACACTCTCAATAAATATAATTTAAAATATTAAAAATGTAATTTGATATGTTTCAAAATAAATGAAAATATAAATGATGGATGGTTTATAAGAACGCGAAAAAGTAGAAAATATATTAAAAAGAGAAGACTACAAAAGCTGAGAAAAATATCGAGTAAAGACAATTTGATAATAAATTACAAGATGAATATAAATTAAAAGTACTATAATCAATAATGTCAATATATAATAAAAACAAAATTTTAACGTGTAAATATAAATTACAAAAAAATATAGATATAGAAAATCTATTAATAATACCAATCATGTATTTTTATTATAATGTTAGATACAAAATCACATATTTTTTCCATATACTAGCAAAACTAAAAAAGAATAAAAAAAATCAAATAAATTCTATCAAAAATAATTAATGCAATCTTCAAATATATAACAAGGCGTATCATAATAAACATGTAAGTTATGTATCTTCCACATATTGATGGAATCAATATGTGGAAAGAATATTATCTGACTTTCTCACTTTTATACCAAAGAACTAAAAATAGAATTTTACATATATTCTCTACATTTTCTCTCAAGTTGTCACATCAGCGAATCTCTCATCATTTTACAACAATTGAAATTCATCAGAGTCTCTCTCTGTTCCTCATACACATGTTACTCAAATATTAATGCAACTTTATTTATAAATCAAATACTTCATGATTTAAAATTTTAGTTAAAGAGTTTATAGGTTATTATTATTATTATTATTATTATTATTATTATTATTATTATTATTATTATTATTATTATTATTATTATTATTATTAAACTTAAAAATAATCAAATAAATTATATTAAAAATAATTAATTCAATCGTCAAATATATATCCAGACGTAGCATACTAAAAAAATATAAATATTGTAAAGTTGTGTATATTTCACACATTGTTAGAATCAGATACATGATATCACTTCATTGAAGAAATACGTTTAAAGATGATTATAACGCTTATGAATTAATGACCACATTAAATTTAACACTAAAGTATGAAACATCTTTGAGGAGAAAGTTTAGAGCTAGAGTATAGAGTCCTCACATAATCTAAATTAAGATAAGTCTGAACTGATCATAATCCAAAATATATCTTACGTCAAGGTTAACATATAGAAGAGGGTGTTCGCAATTTTAAATACGAAAAGTTTAATTTAATTAAAAAATTGAACGAAATTATTATTATTTGGTTTGCTACAGTTATGACAAGTTTCAAGTGGGATTTTTTTATTTTAATTGATACCAATTCAAAATTTTGATTTGTTTGCTATTTTATATTTATTTTATGTTTCTAAAATTGTAAATTTTTTGTGGTATGTCGTCTTAATTTACAAAAATTGTAATATATTTCTCATTTTTCATTGTGAATAAAGATAGAAATCAAAATATACTAACTTAGCAAATGACAAAGACATAAATTTGTTACAAAAATCGAAATCAAAGTTTAAGATTTAAGGATGAGTGTTATATTCAAGTAGTAGTACCATATATATATATATATATATATATATATATATATATATTTGGTAAAAATGTGAGATAAAACATCATCTGAATTTTTTCTATTTATACCAAAAAACTAAAAATTGAATTTTAAATAAATTTTTATAAACTGTCAAATGTTTACCCGGGCGTAGCCCGGATTTTCCCCTAGTTATATATAAAAGGAGATCATTTTGGCTCCTAAGACTAGACACATCAGCTTTTTTAAAGCTATTCTGAGCTTAATTATGGATAGGTGTCGAAGAAAAAATTTCTCAAAATGTTTTTTGTTGGGTCAACTTCTTAAAATGTTTGTTATATAAGTTATATATTGTATTTCACTAGATTTAATAGATGTAAAATTATATTCCATATATGTAAATTACTTAAACCCTAGTTATCTTATAATCAATTAACTATTATCCTAGGAATCATTTCACTTAAATTACTATATATCGCGTTCAAGAATAACTTCTCCAAATTTAGTTGTATTATATTTTGAATTGTTTGGACATCCTTAATTTGCTGCGAAATTTCTCATGAAGAAGTCGGTCAAAACACATAACGATTTTATATCATGTAACGAAGTATTTGATGAAAGCTTTGTACTATATTAATTAATGGGTGTCGTCATGGAGTGTTCGACTCGGTTAGTGTTTCTGACTGTTCAATAACATGATGTCACTAACTTGTGTGACTGTTCAATTACATGATGTCACTAACTTGTGTGACTGTTCAATTACATGATGTCACTAACTTGTTTGATGGACTTATGAAAGGTTAAAACATTTTTTATTTGCTTGTTGATCAATGTATCAGTGTTCTTACATATGTTCGATAAATCGGAAATGCAATGATTTTGAAAATTTCAGCGTATTGAAGATTGAACTACTAATTCACTATCTCTAATAGTTAAATAATATATGTTGTTCTGCAAAATATAACTTGGATATTGCCATATTGGTCATAACCATAATTAAACATCTATATTTTATTATATAAAGTACAGAAAGTTGCTAATTCACGAGATCGTGACACGTGTCATATCTATTGATTCAAGATTTGACACGTGTCAAAGTTAAAAAAATATCAAAAATTATTTAAAAAAAAACTATACAAAAAATAATTAACTACCTTTATTCAGAAAATAGAAATTTTATAAGGAAATATACAAATTATTAATCTTATTATATAAAGTAAATTATACAAATAATTAACTTCCATAATTAAGAAAAAGTCTAATCCTAAAAGAAAAAATATTGTAAATATTGAACTCTATATATAAAAAAAAGTTATCTTATGTTTTCTCCACAAACAAAACACTTTTTTTCAAAACCATTCTACCTTCAACTTCATTATATTGGTAAAACTTCTATTCATTTTATTTTTTTAAAAATTATTTTAATTTATTTTTATGAGTTAGTCGTAAAAATTATATTTATATAGTCTATGATTATTAATTTTTCTTCTAATTTTGGTTTGTTTTTATTCTATTTTTAAGAAAAAATTATTTTAATTTATTATTATGAGATTGTCGTAAAAAACGTTTATTTATATATTTTTATGATTATGAATTTTTCTTCTAATATTTTCTCAGAACAAACCTTCAACTTTTTATATTTGTGTATGAGGTTAAGTTGACTAACGATCAACGATGAACAGTAACGTTGACCGTTAGTCAACTTTTTTTTTTTTTTTAACAACTTATCATTTTGATTGATTAGTGTAAGTAGGGTATAAATATTTAGTAGCCATGACGGTGGTAATACATAGGTCGTAAACAAATTTTGAGTGAAGCGGGTAATGCGGGTGCAAGTTGTGGAGAAGGCATTGCGGATAACCCGCTTTACTCAAAATTTGTTTATATTATATTAAAAAACAATTTTTTTAATTATGTTTTGACTCCAATAGCGGATAAACCGCTTCACTCAAAATTTGTTTACGACCTAAATATTTGTAGCGGATAACCCGTCATGGCTAGCTAAATATTTGTACCCTACTTACATTAATTAATCAAAATGATAAGTTAATGAGAGGTCAACTGACCTCACATCCTTCTATCTAGGTCCGCATTTTGCTTCACATTTTCTGCAACGGTGAATAATGTAATTTTTTTCTAATTGGGCTGGATTTTAATGTTTTCGGCTGACTTGGGCCGAATTTTTTATTTTTAATTAGTTATGTGGGTTTATATAACCCTCTTTTACAGATATTGCTACCCGCACCTGTAAAGTCTTCTCCACAACCCGCACCCGCATAACCCGCTTCACTCAAAATTTGTTTACGACCTATGTATTACCACCGTCATGGCTAGCTAAATATTTGTACCCTATTTACACTAATCAATAAAAATGATAAGTTGTTAAAAAAAATTAAGAAAAAAAGTACTAACGGTCAACGTTAATGTTCATCGTTGACCGTTAGTCAACTTAACCTCGGGTACAAATATTAAAAGTTGAAGGTTTTTTCTGAGAAAATTCAATAGTTTAAAGTTTTAACTGGGAATAAAAAAAGTTGTATTTTAAAATATTAAATTATAATCTCGCTACGCAGACCTAATCTAGCAAGTATGTAAATAACCAACAGATCATAACTCAGGGTAATTTTACTAAGGGGAGTTTAAGAATATGAAAGGAAGCAATATTAGTTGGGCCACTTACGATAGAAGCATCTATATGGGGTAAGCCCATTTGTTATTTCATTTGTCAACGCCCTGTTTACATGTGAACCAATCCTAAAGCGGAATAGACAGAAGAACAGAGCAATAAATCAGACCAACCTACAAAACTGACTTGACGGCATCCTCACCTTCCCCTGGCTTATCATCGGTAGTATTATGCTCGAGATTCCAACTCAATGGTGGCAATTAAACACGACGATTGCGCTCGTAGCTTGAAGCCAAGGACGAGATTCAAACAAGCAAAAGCTATTGACACCGAGGCCTAATAGTAACAAACTTGCAAGTATGATAACAGTGAAACTTTGAAATGAGGAAAAGCTATGAGGATGTACAGTTTCAAATATAAATTTTGACAACTTTTATCTTCAAATTCCAAATTTAAATGTGGCACAATGGACAATGGAATAGATAACAGTGAACGAGGTTACAACTTAATAACATGAAACCAATTAACATGCAAAACTATTGCAATATTCTTATTTGTACTCCTTTGTTACTTTATGTGATGCGTATAGTTTTGAGGGGCAATTTCACTGTGTAGAAATATATATGGCTGAATTATAACGATTTTATATATGTTTTAAAAAGTTTATATTTAAAACGTACTAAATCGTCTATATTAATTTTGAACTTTCGAATACCCAAGAACTTTGGCATTGTACTCGATCAAGATAAATCTCGGTCTCGATCAGTTGCTCCAAATCCAGTCACTACACGTTTGTTTTCAGGTTTTAGATTCTCAAACTACACATCAAAGTTCACATTATTCATTTTTTTTTTTTTTGAAAAACAGTCGTCTTTAGATTCCCCACTTGTCCTCGTCGTCAACTTCCTCGGACAGCACATTCAATAATGTCGAAACATTGGTCTTCGCCATTGAATTGGAGCACTGTGGTTCCACTCACTTCAGAGGGGTCGATAATTGGCAAGCGAATATGAAATATATGTTGGAACTTCAATTTAGACAAGTGGCTCCGGCCAACTTTCTGGCGACTTTTTCGGTGAGGTCCGTCATCGGAATGACCGGGTTTTGGAGTCTTTGGATTCCTTGTAATGAGCACTATAATATAGTGTAGTTACATGTAAAAATTGAAGTGAAATTGAATGAGAAATTGATCTCCAAAATGGTTAAGCTTGAAAGCTTATAATAACTTTTTATTACAAAGTCCCACATTGGTTGTACGAGAAATTTTCCTCTAATATATATGTTGTTACACTTATAAAAGTGTTCAATAAATAGATGGGAAGGGGAGACTATGGTGTAAGAGTTGGAGGGCCATTATGCAAGAACACGCACACGCGCGCCGCCGGGCTCGGTCTCAGATAATTTTTTATGCAACTTTGCTTAAAAATTTGACCAATTTAGAATCAAATTTTTGCATAATAAAAGCGATTAATGACCGAGTCTTAATGCACCTCACTCTAATGCTCCACGATCTCCGCACACGTTGCGGATTTTGCGGATTATACAACCTCTCCCTACGCTTAAAAAAAATAATCTCTCTCATTCTTTTTTCTCGATCGTTCTAACAAAAAAAAAAAACTCTCTCCCACATCTTTTCTTCTGCAAACAGTAAGTGTCTGTCTCAAGAGTATATCGTAGAGTCATAGTTCGTAGATTCCGTTTCTCGAATGTTGCGAAAACGGTCTCGTCGTACGTAGTTGTATCCTAAGATTCATCGTCTCACAAACCGCCACACTACAGGAGATCGATTGAATTAAGAAAAAATATCATATCTTGCCTCTACGGATTTTTCCTTAATTCGGTTTTATATTCGTGTTTTGTTCTCCAGATTTTCGCGGTCTAACAGTCTTAATTCAATCGAAAATCTGTTTCTGCTTATTGCTCTAAACGGATTTACAAAACGCGAACGGTTTTTCGAAAACGATTTCAAAACTTTTTTCAAAACCGATAGAAAACGGGTCTGCAAACGCTCTTTAGCGATTCTGTAGAACGTTTTCCAAATGATTTTGCAACACATAAGATTTGGTAATCATTTACGCGAAGGCCTTACGATAGTTTCTCGAAATAACTCCATATCTGATTATTTGATCTTCGGGATCAACGAGCACGGTTTACGTGAAGGCCTTTTTTGGGAGTTTCACGAAACGTTAAAAGCGGTTCTGGGAATATCGTTTGGCGATTTCCACAAATTTAATTTAGTGATTTAATCGCTAAAATTAAAATCACTTATTAAACGAATTTATCTAAATTATAATAATTAATTTATATTAATTTATCGAATTTATTTTAATTATGCAAATTAATTTATATTAATTGTGAAAATTATTCGAATTAATGTATATTAATTTCACAGATTAATTAATCAAATTAATTGAGGGAATTAATAATTATTTCAATTATTAACCATATCTATTTTTCTATACAGAAAAATGTCTATCGGTGGTGAACTCAACATAGCTAAAACAACCGTGGTTAACGGGAATGGTGAGCCGACAACCCAAACCGGGGATGGTCAGCCGCTTGCTCCTCCAAAACCCGTAGATGGCCAGATCCAGTCCGTGCCATCCCAAGTGGTGATGCCTGAGAAGTTTGACGGCAAGAACTTTGACTCGTGGCAGCAAAAAATGCATTTTTTTCTCTGCACGTTGAACTTCCAGAAATACCTCACGGAGGACAAACCGTTTCTGGCTGCTGACAACACAGATACACATCTGGTGGCTAGCATTGAAGCATGGGTCCACTCGGATTTCCTCTGCAAAGGATACATTCAAAACCGCCTGGAGGAGCCGCTGTTTAAGGTTTACCGCCACACTCCAACTTCCAAGGCTCTCTGGCAAGCTCTGGAAAAGAAGTACCAAACATACAATGCAAGAACGGGAAAAGCAGCCATAAGGAAGTTTCTCAGATACCAAATGGTGGACTCGAGGCCCATCATGGAGCAGGTACATGAGTTGCAGATGATCGTGCAAGAGATAGCAGATGAAGGAATGAAGGTCTGTGACACCTTCTATGTGAATGCCTTCATTGACAAGCTACCCCCTAGTTGGAATGATTTCCAGTCCTATCTCGAGTTCAAGTAAAAGCCCATCTCTTTGCTTAACTTGATTGCCAGGCTTCAAAACCAGTCAACTGAGCGCGAAAAGAGATTGGGGATCACCATTGATCATGATGCGAATGTTGCTGAATACAAGAAAAAGGGGAAAGCCAAGGTTGTGTACAACAACAAAGCTGTTGTGCCTGTCATGGCTGTGCCAATCAAGGTGGCACCTCAACCCTCCGTCGCCTTCAAGAAGCAAGGTGAAGGCAAGAGATTCACTGGAAAGTGCAACTACTGTGGCAAGCTTGGTCACAAATCAGCGGATTGTCGTAACAAGGCCAGAAGCAGCAAGAGTCAAGCTTTTTTGACCGAAGAAGACCTGTGTGCGGTGGTCACTAAGGCAAATATGGTCATGACTGACGAAAATCCTTTGGAGTGGTGGTATGACACATGTGATACTACTCACATCTACATTGACAGAGACACATTCAGCACTTATCAGAAGTGCAGGTCTGAAGAGAGCCTGATGATGGGAAATGTGTCTCGCTCCAAGATTGTAGGAACTGGGAAGGTGGTCCTGAAGATGACTTCTGGGATGGCTGTCACCCTCTCGAACGTGAAGCATGTTCCAAACATGAGGAAGAACCTGATCTCAAGGACTCTGCTGAGCAAGCACGGGTTTGCAACCAACCCTGAGGCAGACAAACTGGTGATTACGAAAAATGGGGTGTTTATTGGTAGGGGATTTGTTAAGGATGGTCTTATCAAAATGAATGTTCAACATGTTGTTAGGAAAACTGATGTAGCTTCGAGCTCTAAGGCTTCTATCAATAAAAATTCAGTTGCTTATTTGGTTGAGTCTTTTAATATTTGGCATGAACGATTAGGACATGTGAAATATAAATCTATGCAACGATTAATTAATTTGAACCTAATCCCGAAATTCAAAATAAGCAAAGAAAAATGTGAAATTTGCGTACAAGCAAAACTCACAAAAACCCCGTCTCCTCGTGTTGAAAGAACAACCGAACCTCTCGTATTAATACACACAGATTTGTGTGATTTAAAATATGTTCAAAGTAGAGGCGATAAAAAGTATCTTGTGACTTTCGTAGATGATTGTACAAAATATTGCTATTTATTTTTTCTACGTATTAAATTTGAAGTCTTGGAGAAATTCAAAGAATATAAAATCGAAGTTGAAAACCAACTCTCGAAAACTATAAAAACAGTCACAAGTGATAGAGGAGGCGAATATGACGGTCCGTTTAATGATTTTGTCAAGAAAATGGTATTATTCACCAAGCAACAGCTCCCTATTCACCAGAATCCAACGAAGTTGCGGAAAGAAAAAACCAAACTCTGAAAGAAATGATGAACGCTATGTTGCATGAATCTGCGCTACCCCAGAATTTGTGGGGGGGGGGGGGTAAGCATTGCTCACCACAAATCATATCCTCAACAAAATACCACACAAAGTAACCAGCAATACGCCGCATGAACTTTGGAAAGGTACAGTACCTTCGTACAAATACCTGAAAGTGTGGGGGTGTCTAGCAAAAGTCGCAGTACCGCCTCCTAATAAGGTCACTATTGGACCTAAAACCGTATATTGTATTTTTATCGGATATGCGCATAATAGTAGTGCTTACTTGTTTCTGGTACACAAATCAGATATTCTGGATATCCAGGTAAATACAATTATGGAATCAAGAAATACGTCTTTCTTTGAACACATCTTTCCTTGTAAAGATAAACAAAGTTCTAAAAGAACACATGATGAAAGAGACGTAAACGCCTCTTCCGACATTGCTAGTACGTCAGGAATCTCTATACAAAATGCAGAAGACAAAGCTAGACGTAGTAAAAGAGCACGTAAGGAAAAAAAATTTGGTGAAGATTTCTTGATGGTTCTTCTCACAGGGAATGAACCAAAAACATACACTGAAGCTATGAATACACCAGAATCTCCTTTATGGAAGAAAGCCGTTAATAGTGAGATCGACTCTATAATGCAAAATCATACGTGGGAAATAACCGATCTACCCGAAGGGTTTAAAGCACTAGGGTGTAAATGGATTTTCAAAACAAAATTGAAAATCGATAACTCAATTGATAAGTACAATGCAAGACTTGTGGTGCAAGGATTCCGGCAAAAAGAAGGTCAGGATTTCTTTGACACATATTCTCCAGTAACGAGAATAACTTTGATTAGAATGCTTATCGGAATTGCAGCGTTAAGAGTCCTGGAAATACATCAAATGGATGTAAAAACCGCGTTTCTAAATGGAGATTTAGAAGAGGAAATATATAGGAAACAACCTGAAGGTTTCGTGGTTCCAGGACAAGAAAATAAAGTCTTTAGACTTGTAAAATCATTGTATGGACTAAAACAAGCTCCCAAACAATGGCATGAAAAATTTGACAGAGTAGTGATGTCAAATGGATTCAGCATTAATGAATGTGACAAATGCATATATATCAAAAGTACACCTAGTGGGTATATTTTGTTATGTCTGTATGTTAATGATATGCTTATCATTGGCAGTAATAAAGATATAATCCAGCAAACCAAAAACATGCTTCATAGATAATTTGATATGAAAGACATGGGTTTTGCAGATGTCATTTTAGGAATTCAAATCACTAGAACCTCTAACGGGATTATTCTGTCACAAGCTCATTATGCTGATAAAATTCTTGAGAGATTCAAGAACTATTCAAATGGGACCGCAAAAACTCATGTGGATGCTTAACTTCACCTAACTAAAAATTCAGGTGAAGCGGTATCACAGATAGAGTATGCACGGGTGATCGTCATTCTGATGTATCTAACCAACTGTACTAGACCCGATTTAGCGCACATAGTAAATATACTAAGTCGTTACACCAGTAATCCAGGCCATAAACACTGGAAAGCCATAACAAGAGTATTAAATTACTTGAGATACACAAAAAGTTATGGACTGCACTATGGTAAAGAACCTGCAATTTTCGAAGGATACAATGACGCTAACTGGATATCTGACTCCAAAAACTCGAAATCCACAAGTTGATACGTCTTTACTCTAGGAGGTGCAGCAGTCTCATGGAAATCTGCGAAACAAACTCTATTGGCCAGGTCAACCATGGAGTCTGAGTTTATAGCTTTAGATAAAGCCGCAAAAGAAGCAGAATGGCTTTGGAGTTTTATGGAAGATATTCCAATGTGGGAGAAACCAATATCGGCACTACGTATACACTGCGATAGTCAATCGGCTATAGCCCGAGCACTGAATACTCTCTATAATGGTAAATCTCGTCACATCAGAAGACGACATAAAACCATTAGACACTTGATCTCAAGTGGAGTAATTACACTGGATTATATTAAATCAGCTGATAACCTAGCGGATCCGTTTACCAAAGGTTTAGCTCGAGATCAAGTTGTAAAATCATCAAGAGGAATGGGTTTAAAGCCTAAAAATTAAGAGGATGTTTGATGGAAACCCACCTATATGACTGGAGATCCTAAGATTTAGGTTCAAAGGGAAAACTTAATAAAATAGAATCTATCTGGAGCACTGTAAAACATAGCCCAATTCCCAGGATGATAAACAGTGCTTCATGTATGTGTAAAGGATAAACAATGCTTTTAATGATTTGAGTCCATAGCTTTGAAATATAAGTGAAGTTCTTACAGGAGACTTCTGAAAACAAAGGCTAGTGGCAAATCACTTAGTGAGTGTGAAATGAGGCAGTTTCTAGGGGAATGAAGGTCAGACTATATTCTCTAAGTTCACTCATGAAATCCAGGAAATGTTCAAGGCCAAATTGAACACAATAGAGAACTTGGTTCTATGAGAAAAAGAAGTTGGGTTATACCTGTTGTCTCGGTTTACCTAAAAATCTGGGTGGTTCAAGACATCATGTTCACCTCCCAGCCAAGTAAACCCGACATATATTAACAATGAGTGGTTCAAGGCTGAAACATTGCTACCATCTTAGACACAGTTATTTTTCGCATATACTCTTGAAAGTCGAGTCTGTCTAGTCTGTCAAGTATTAGGTTATTAAGTTAGAAAAACTTTTCATATGTTTAGAGTCAATTCTATTCATGTGGGGGATTATTGGAACTTCAATTTAGACAAGTGGCTCTGGCCAACTTTCCGGCGACTTTTCCGGTGAGGTCCGTCACCGGAATGACCGGGTCTTGGAGTCTTTGGATTCCTTGTAATGAGCACTATAATATAGTGTAGTTACATGTAAAAATTGAAGTGAAATTGAATGAGAAATTGATCTCTAAAGTGGTTAGCTTGAAAGCTTATAATAACTTTTTATTACAAAGTCCCACATTGGTTGTATGAGAAATTTCTCTCTAGTATATATGTTGTTACACTTATGAGAGTGTTCAATAGCTAGATGGGAAAGGGAGACCATGGTGTAAGAGTTGGATGGCTATTATGCAAAAACACGCGTGCGCGCCGCCGCCGGGCTCGGGTCCTGGGTCTTGGTCTTGATGAATATGGGCCTTTAGGCCCACAAAGATTATTCTATTTGGGAAAAAATTTTATGCAACTTTGCTAGAAAAATTTGACCACTTTAGAATCAAATTTTTGCATAATAAAAGCGATTAATGACCGAGTCTTAAACGTCTGCGAGATTCTCTCCGAGCTGTGCGCCTCACTCTAATGCTCCACGATCTCCACAGAAGTTGCGGATTTTGCGGATTGCACAACCTCTCCCTACGCTTTAAAAAATTAATCTCTCTCATTCTTTTTTCTCGATCGTTCTAACAAAAAAAAACTCTCTCCCACATCTTTTTTGTCTGCAAACAGTAAGTGTCTGTCTCAAGAGTATATCGTAGAGTCATAGTTCGTAGATTCCGTTTCTCGAGTGTTGCGAAAACGGTCTCGCCGTAGTTGTATCCTGGGATTCATCGTCTCACAAACCGCCAAACTGCGGGAGATCGATTGAATTAAGGAAAAAGATCATATCTTGCCTCTACGGATTTTTCCTTAATTCGGTTTTATATTCGTGTATTGTTCTCCAAATTTTCGCGGTCTAACAATATAAATAAATGTTCTGTTGCGAGGATAGCCGACGTGTGAGAGGATTTTACTGAGTTGCCGATGACTTTCCAACGACACAACAATTGAAACTTCCTGCATTCTGAGTACTCATCGTTTAGTGATACCACAACGCAAACCTTAAATATGTTGAAAGCAGAACGAAGAATTGTTAAGGAATATATGGAAAATTTCTCAATCATGGGCATCCAGACATGTCGACCCACTCTATAGAAGACACGTTGATGAGAGTTGGAATGACTTGTAGACTTTTGCAGTAACTCATCCTTAAGTAATTCATGTTATAGAGATTCACAATTGAGGATGGAATCTCTACCAAAGCATTGCACTTGGACACATCCAAAATCTCCAAGTTTGTTGTAGCCTTTGAAAGATCTGGCAGTTCCTTCAAATGTAGCAACCTTATGCTAAGTGGAAAATCCATCTCCTCTGGTATGTGCAATTGTCTTTCTCGGCAGTGCCTCCCATTGTTTCCTTATGCACATTCTTTCAAAAGCCCTCTTCCTTATTTTCAATACATTGATCTCTGCTACGTCCAATAAAACACCTAAAGTTGATCCATTACCCTAACAAATATTCCGAAATATAACTTGTTAGTGACCAGATATGATATGTTTATACAATAACATGGTAATGGTAATGCAAAACCCCTTAAAGAAAAAAACTTACTTTTGCTTTTTCTAAAACATAACAAAAATATCCTGGGCATCTTCTAGAATCATGCGCTTGGAATTTTTTTGTTTGGAAATAACTTGTCTAGCCATAACTTGTAGCAAACGATGCATTACCACTCTGCTTTCACGATCGCGATATATATTTATGAGATATCTATTAGCTAGGTTTGGAAAAATAGAGCTTGATCTTTTTCATGAAAACTGTCATAGCCCACTTTCAATACACTTTCAATACACTTTCAATTCTTCAATCAAGACAATTTTTCAACCTTGGTAGTTCATCAATCCAGTCAGCCTGACTCTTTCTCCGCAATGACGTCCCCAAAGTATGTAGAGCCAACGGAAGTTTGCCAAAAATCTTTGCAACTTCATCCGCAAGATACATAAACCCATTAGGTGGATAGGTTTGTTTAAAAGCAGATAGGCAAAAGATTGTTAGAGCTTCGTTTAGTGACGGAAAACTCACATGGTATATATCATTGCTTCAAAATCTCTTTGTTTACAGTTGTCATCACTATGACCCTACTTCCAGGACCAAACCACATGATATTAGCCAAAGCCTCAAGTTGAACTAGACTCTCTACATCATCAAGAATGATAAGAACCTGTTAGTTGAATTGAAGAAGAAGAAAAACAAGAATCGAAGAAGATGAAAAATGATTTTGATTCAACTTAATCAAAAGAGCCGTTAAGAACTCTTGTTTATATAGTCGAGTTACAATCGGTTAACATAAAACCGAGAAATTAAATCAAATCGAAATTATGGTTTAAGAGAACCATTTTTATACTCTGTTATCCCCCCTCAAGATGGCGAGAAGATTGAGATCAAAGCCATCTTGCCAATAAGATATGCAAATTGTCTAGGAAACAAAGGCTTTGTAAAGACATCCGCCAATTGATGATTTGTCCTAACATGAAGGGTCTTGAGTATACCTCGTTCAACTCTCTCACGAACCATATGACAATCAATCTCAAGATGTTTTGTTCTTTCATGAAAAACAGAGTTATTAGCAATGTGTATTGCTGTAGTAGAATCTCAATATAATGCCACATCCTTCTCCTGAGGTGCCTGCATCTCATTGAGAAGTTTAACTAACCATTCAATCTCCTTTGCAGCTAATGACATAGCTCTATATTCAGATTCATTAGAAGATAATTATATTGTAGTTTGTTTTTTAGATTTCCAGGAGATGAGAGAAGGACCTAGAAACATACAGTAACCAGATGTTGAACGTCTTGAATCCAAGCATGAACCCCAATCTGCATCTGTAAACTCTTTAAGGACCAAGTCTGATGTAGATGAGTAGTACAAAACCTTACCAACTGTCCCTTTCAAGTAATGAATCACCTTATGAGCTGCTTTGAGATGAGAATGCTTTGGAGCCCCTGAAAACTGACAAAGCCTATTCACATCATATGTAATATCCAGACGAGTGATAGTTAAGTACATTAACTTTCCTATCAGACGCCTATATACTAACGGATCTTCAATGACAGGTTAATTTTCACACGATCCAAGCTTCAAATTTGGTTCCATTGGCACACTGACAGGTTTCCCAGCTAACAAACCAGCCTCTTCAATCAATTCTAAGGTGTATTTTCGTTGACAAATCGAAATACCTGAACTAGATCTAGCTATCTCAAGGCCAATAAAGTATTGAAGTGCACCTAAGTCTCTTAACTTGAAAGTATTTTGCAAAGCTGTAGTAAGATGAGCAGTTTCTGTAGCACTAGTACTAGCAATGATTATATCATCTACATAAACCAGTAGAGCCATGAAGTTACCTCCTCTTTTCCTTGTAAACAGAGTATGATCTGCTTGTGACTTTTCAAATCCAAGTGACTGAAGCGTAATACTGAACTTCAAAAACCATTGCCGTGATGCCTGCTTTAATCCATACAAGGATTTCTTAAGATAGCAAACAGGATTTTCTGGCAAAACTTCACCTTCTTTTGGTGTGTAGCCTTGAGGTAAAGAAATATAAATATCCTCATTCGCCATTAAGAAAGGCATTGGAAATGTCTAATTGGTTGAGATACCAATTATTTGCTGCTGAAACTGCAAGAAGAGCTTTGACTGTTGTTAGCTTTGCAACAGGTGAGAATGTTTCCACATAACATATGCCTTCTTGCTGTGTATAGCCTTTAGCAACTAATCTAGCTTTGTATCTTTCTAGGGTACCATCGGAATTGAGCTTAACGTTATAAACCCATTTACATCCTATGGCCTTTTTCCCTGGAGGTAAAGAACATACCTCCCAAGTATATGTGCTCTCCAAGGCAGTAAGCTCTTCATTCATGGCCTTCAACCAATCTATGGATTTCTTTGCTTCTCTATATGTGGCTGGTTCTGGATGAGCTGAAACTGAGCTAAAAGGGTCTGAAAGTTTATCATAGTTCATGTAGTCAGACAGTGGATATGGAATATCAGATTCAACAAGATTACAATAATAATCCTGAAGATATGATGGAGGCTTTGTCTGTCTTCGAGATGTATGTGACGTAATAGGAGCTGGTGCATTCTCAGATGCAGTATTCATGACTTTAATTGTATCCATATCAGTTGTATCCTCTGTATTAACATTCTCAACTTCTGAACTTTCGTCCTCAATCTCTGAAACATCATTAACAACCTCTGAACTGTTAGTATCTATTTTCAAAATGTCATCCTCTTTATGTACCAGATCTGGATTTTTGAAAAAATCAGTGAAAGACTTTGTATCTCCAGAAGCAAATGGAAATATATCTTCATGAAAAACCACATGTCTAGAGATATAAACTTGATTTGATTCTAAATCCAGTAATTTGTACCTTTTATATCCAGTTGGATATCCAAGAAATACACATGCTCTTGCACGAGGCTGAAACTTGTGTCTTCCTTTTGATGAAGTAGAGCAGTAACATAAGCACCCAAACGTTCGTAAAGCTTGATACTCTGGTTGTTTATGCATCAAAACTTCAAAAGGAGATTTGTTTTGTAACATAGGAGTCGGTAGTCTGTTTATTAAGAAAGCTGCAGTAAGTACACTCTCCCCAATACTCCAAAGGAACTTGAGCTTTGAACATGAGAGATCTAGCAACATTTAAGAGGTGTTGATGCTTCCTTTCTACTACTGAATTCTGTTCAGGAGTTTTTGGACAAGAGTGAAAACTTAAGATCCCCTTTGCTTTGTATAACTCTGTGAATTTCAATTCTGGAGCATTGTCTGACCTTACTCCTCTAACAGTTGTATGGAATTGAGTTTCAACCATCTTTAAGAAGCTAGGGAACACTGTCAATACTTCATCTTTTGTCTTCATTAAGTATATCCATGTAGCTCTTGTGTGATCATCTACTATAGTTAAGAAGTATCTGTATCCCTCCACTGTAGAAACTGAAAAAGGACCCCATGTGTCTATATGAACTAACTCAAAGGCTGTATCAGACACATTATTCTTGGAATTAAAACTGAGATTCTTTTGTTTAGCAAGAGGACAAATATCACAATGAAAAGCAACTTTATTTCTTTCTTTAATCCCAAGTACATGAGCTAGAGATTCTGTCTTATACAAAGAAGGATGACCTAATCTGTTATGCCATAGAGATGTGTCAACTACCACAGCTGAACATAAAGGAACTGACTGAATAGAAGTATCTCTTGTTGGTAAGGAGACTGTATCCAGAACGTACAGATTAGAGACTTCTTCAGCTCTGCCAATCGTCAATCCCCTGATAGGATCTTGAATCAAACATCTGTATTGATCAAATATCACTCTATATCCCAGATCTTTTGTCAACTGACTAATGCTTAGAAGACTTAATCTGAAATCTGGAATGTATAAGACATTGCTAAGGACTAGATAATCATTCAATCTAACTGTTCCTACACCAGAAATTCTCACATCCAAACCAGTTGGGAGGGTAGCAGCAGATGAATCCCAATTCTCAGTAACACTCACAAACAAATTCCTATCATGTGTGACATGATGTGTAGCTCCACTATCAACAATCCATGAATCAGAAGATAAAGTTTTTCTAGCTGCTCTCAAAATGCCAATGAAGCAAAGTGTAGAGTTAGAAAAGGCAATACCTGGTAGAGTAGAGATAGTGGCACCTGAATTAGCAGTGACATATGAAGTAGAAGACGATGCAATGTCACCTTGTACTTCTGCCTGAACACATTGTAGACGTGGAGATGCAGTAAGTTGTGAGCTGAAATATGCTATACATTCCTGAATCTGATCTTTGGTCAAAGTAGATTCCATATTATCTATTCCATTAGAAGCTTTTGTCACTGCCAGTTGAGCTACTATAGGTTTGGACTGTGGAGGCAATGGAGGTAGATTCTTTTGCTTGTGTTTAAAACCTGGAGGGTAGCCATGTACTTTATAACACTTGTCAACTGTGTGACCATTGTAACCACAGTGAGAACAAACTGGCCGACTTTGTCTGGAATTGTTGTAAGATGAATGTGTAGCATTAACTGCAATGTTCCCTGCACTTGAAGCTATGTTAGAAACCTTAAATACAGTGGGATTAGACTGAACCGGGATTAAGGTTCTTTGACTGTGATCTTGATCCAATAGATGATACACTTCAGCAAGATCAGGAACAGTCTTCTTCATTATGATCTGACTACGAACCATACCATAAGACTCATTCAATCCAGCTAAAAACTTGATGATCTTGGCATGTTCTGTCTTTGTTTGCACAACCTTACAGCAATTACAACTATGACACGTATCCACACAATCTGACCCATCCAAATCATCTCATAAGGTCTTCAAAGTGGTAAAATAATCTGATAATGTCATCGAACCCTGTTGAAGATTCCAAATCTGTTGAGTCAATTGATAAGATCTCGGAAGACTTGTAATATGAAACCGAGTTAGCAAATCTTTCCAAATTGCTGCAGCATCATTAAAACTAAGTATGCTTCCATAGATTTGCTTCTTAACAGTATTCAATAACTAAGACTTTACCATACTATTGCAACGAGATCAAATACGAAAGATCGGATCTGATTCAGGTGGTCTTGGCAAAGATCTATCCACAAATGCCAATTTGTTCTTAGCATCTAAAGCTGTATTCATTGCAATACTCCAAGTAATGTAATTCGTTCCATCTAGTACCTCATTAGTAATCAAAGCTCCAGAATTATCACCATTCGTCAGATAATACGGCGAATGTATGCTATCCATGGATTCACCAATTTGAACCGTCGGAGCTTGTTGTATTGGATCTTGAGCTGGTGGTGTTGACGATCTTTCTTGAGAAGGTCGAGATTGAGATGTTGATCGAGTGCGACGAGCAAGATTGCGAACTGTCACCATTTTAACGGCGGATTAACCGAATCTTTGAAGAAAATATTAAGAAACTTTTCCCGGTGGACTATCGAGAAATTTTGAGCTGCTTCCGACGATTAATCGGAATAATCAACTCGAAATCGAGACTTCGTTGAGCTGAATTGAAGAAGACGAAGCTCAAACAAAAGAAACCAGAAGAAGAAAACAGATCTGAGCTCCGATGAAGATTTCAAGAATGATTATCAAAAGAAGATATACAAAACGCAAGTATGGAATCAACGGAGTACTCATTGTTTCAAAGTTAACAGCAGAAGATTAAACATGCTCTGATACCATGTTAGTTGAATCGAAGAAGAAGAAAAACAAGAATCGAAGAAGATGAAAAATGATTTTGATTCAACTTAATCAAAAGAGCCGTTAAGAACTCTTGTTTATATAGTCGAGTTACAATCGGTTAACAAAAAACCGAGAAATTAAATCAAATCGAAATTATGGTTTAAGAGAACCATTTTTATACTCTGTTAGAACCCTTTGGTCGTGTAGCCTTTCTTGTATCAAAATCTTTGAACGAAGTTGTTCTTGTAAGCGCAGCTTCAAACCATACTCAGCGAGACCAATCTTATAGTTTTCCCGAATGTTGTCTATAAAACAAGTATGCTGAAACCTATAAGAAAGTCGACTATGTAAAGCTCTGATAATGGTACTCTTATCGATGCCTGCAAAACCAGAGATTCCAAAAATCTTAGCTCCATCATAATCTAAATCAAACAATGACTCCATTTTTCTCAAATGGCCTTCTATATAGTCCAACCATGCCATCAAAATCGCTAGACGGTGTGTCATTCAGTTTATCTTAAACATCACTTGCAATCTTCTCAATCATTTTCGCTTCATTGTCCCTCAAAAGAAAAAGAAAAAAGCCTAAGCAACAACATATTTCTTTGGGTTGCATGGTTTAAAGTGATCGGATTATTTTGAGGCAAAAACTGAATAAAGTGACGTTGTTTTACAATTCAGCGGAAAAAATTGATTTTATATAATAAAGTGGTTTATTGCAAGGAAACCAGAAGATCAACAGAGGGCTTCTATACCTTCCTTTCCAAAAACATCATCGTACAGTCTCATGATCCTCCACTGAAACTGAATACAAGACTTTATCTATTGTAGCCTCTGAATTTTATCTATTCTACGAGAGATTGGTGTATCACAGCCCACAACACCTGAACTATACTGTGATAACCTCTCTTCTGTGTATCTCACATCAAATCCAGCAATGCATAATTGTGAGATGTTAAAGATGTGAAAGGCGATAATGAGGGCAAAAGAGAAAGGACGACAATATCACATGATAAAAAGAAAAAAAAAAGGTAGGGACTTTGAGAACTTAACTCTAGTAATTCACGATTCAACCTAAATATAGTTGCACGTGTCTAAATTAAAATATTTTAAAATTCTAATGATTATATTTATACTCAAATAATTATATTGATAAAAGTTATAATTAAAATCTCGCGTCCATAATCTAGTGTTCTTTGAGACGTATAACAAAGCATACAACGTTCATACAAGAAAAGGAAAAAAAATGCGTGCAATGATGCCATTTCTTTCTAGCTTTTTAAGCTTTTCTCCTAACCCAAAAAAAGTTCAAACTTGTGAAAGAACAATATGATAATCAAGAAAACGAGTAAGCAGTCTTTATACCTTGTGGTATCCATGTTGCACCAACAGGGTCTCGTCTCATACGACTTCTAAATGTCGTGTTGAACCCAATAACCACAAATTATTTTATTTTCTGGATATGCTCAAATTTGACAAAAGACTCGCACTCGGCTCTTGCAGCTACTAAACTTGAAAAAGATTATCCAAGACCCATCGAATTGACTTATAACATTATCATTCAAAGTGTAACTATATGGAAGTTTAGCGTATATAACTTGGTCACTGATTATAGTTGTAAAGTATCTGAATCAATGGCGGAACCAGAAATATTTTTAAAGGGGTCACAATATAAATAACTGAATGAGTTATACCCGATACTGTCGCTCAACAAGTGCTTCACATTCTACATGTTTTCCTGCTTAGAGTAAAAAACAAAATTAACGTTTGAAAACAACGTATTCTATAATAATGGATCCTGGTGTTATGAATTTACTAAAAAGTAAAAACTGATGACTGTTAGGCTGCAAAAGTTATGATAGTTTCAGTATTAAGAGCTCAGAGAAAGAATATCACAACTACAATTTATCTTCTTCACCAAAAAACTCTAATCTTCTTCTTTACTGTCTCTGCATAATATCCAATGCATGGTTAAATCATCCCAAACTCATCACGCTCTGCTGAATCCTGAGTACGTTTCGATGGAGTTGGCTTTCTTCTGCTCCGAAGTTCCAATAATGCAATGCGGAAACTTCTATAAATCTAAACTTTTATGATTTCTATTTATGAAATCTATCCCAAGACCATCTAGATTTATATTAATTCAACCACACACACTTTTTTATAGAAGAAGAAAGACTAACCTTGATCCATGCTTAATATGACGTGTTATGGAATCAAGCTTCAATTGATTTCTTCTTCTCTTAACCTTTCTCCTTAATTGATTCTTTGATGGATAAGAATCAAATCCTTCTCTTGTGACTTTTGTTGTGTTATAGGTTTTTCTTATTACTCATTTTCTGAATTATCTCTAATATATATTACTAGAGATATCATGAAAAGACACATTGTTTTGGCAACATTCACATCTTTTTACTCACACACATATATAATGTATATGTGATCATTAATGAAAGATGTTTATGAAATATAATATGGAAAGGGAAGAGGTTTATCAATATACCCGAATTCTAATTCATTAATCGAAACCGATCCATCACGGTGTCGTCTTTAATATTAGAATCCATAACATTAATACGAACTTGAACTTTATAATTAAACCGATATACACATAGACCACATAAAATATAAAATATTCTTACATTCTCCCACTTGCCCTTTGTGTCAACTTAATGGTTTAATAACTTTAATGCACGCTTTTATATCAAGTTCATTTGATCTTTAATTACCATAATAAAAGCAAAATTGATTGAATCATGGCGGTCACAAGTCATTATGCGACATGATTCCTTCCATATATCACAAACCAATTCCAACTCTATGGTGGTCTTTAATATTGAGAAGAATCTTAATTCTCAAAATATTTATGTTATCTATATATATGATAAATGTGTACACATACTTTAATGATAACATATTTAATAAACCAGAAACGATACTTTAAGTGAATTCATAGTGTCACACACCTAATGAGCATACTACATCTAAAATAGCAAGGCTTTGTCTATTATACCCATACGCTTTACATGTCCAATGAACTCCTTGGGTGGCAGACCTTTAGTTAACGGATCCGCTACCATCATATCTGTTCTAATATGCTCAAATGACACTCTACGTTTTTGTACTTCTTCTTTGACAGCCAAGTACTTTAACTCCATGTGCTTAGCACCCTTCGAGTACTTGTCATTCTTTGAAAAGAAGACAGTTGCGGAATTATCACAGTAAATTCTCAGCGGCCTCTCTATGGTGTCGATAATCCGAAGCCCTGAGATAAAGTTCTGCAACCACAATGCGTGAATTGTGGCCTCAAAGCATGCCACAAATTCGGCCTCCATAGTAGAAGTAGCAATGACAGACTGCTTTCCACTTTTCCATGATACTGCTCTCCCACCTAACAGGAACAAATAGCCAAACGTCGATTTTTCTACTATCAACGCATCCAGCATAATCCGAATCTGAATATCCAATAACCTCTAGGTTATCGGATCTCCTGTATGTAAGCATGAGCTCTTTGGTGCCTTGGAAGCACCTGAGAACTTTCTTTGCAGCTTTCCAGTGGTCCATTCCGGAATTACTTTGATATCGACCCAACATACCAACATCAAAGTTGATATCTAGTCGAGTACATGTTTGAACATAGTTCAAACTCCCAATCACTGATGCATAGGGAATTCTTTCCATTTCCTTACGCTCCAATTCATTTCTTGGACATTGCATTTTCCTGAACTTGTCCCCTTTCTAAATTGGAGTTTTTCCTGCAGAGCATTCATCCATTCTATATCTCTCTAAGATCTTATTGATATATCCTTTCTGAGACAAACTTAACAATACTTGTGATCTATCTCGAATAATTTCTATTCCGATCACATAAGATGCCTCGCCCATATCTTTCATGTCAAAGTTCTTAGAGAGATATTTCTTTATATCATGTAGCATACCCATGTCATTAGCAGCAAGTAAAATATCATCAACATATAAGACTAAAATCACAAACTTGCTCTCACTGATCTTTATGTAGATGCATCGATCAACGATAACCTCTACAAACCCATATGACGTGATGGTATCATTAAATTTCAAATACCATTGTCTGGAAGCCTATTTTAGTCCATACATTGACTTTTTCAGCTTACACACCAAATGTTCATTTCATGTGGCCACAAACCCTTCAGGTTGGTCCATATATACTTCTTCCTCTAGCTCTCCATTTAGAAAGGCGGTTTTCACATCTATTTGGTGAAGCTTTAAATCATAATGAGCCACCAAACCCAAAACAATTCTAAGAGAATCTTTATTTGAAACTAGAGAGAAAGTCTCTTTGTAGTCAACGCCATCTTTTTGGGTGAAACCTTTAGCAACAAGGCGAGCCTTGTATCTTTCAATGTTATCTTTCGAGTCATGTTTAGTCTTAAAGACCCACTTAGAACCAATGGTCTTGAAACTGTTAGGCAACTCTACTAAGTCCCAAACGTTGTTATCACCCATAGATTTTATTTCTTCTTTCGCGGTAATTGACCATTTTTCAGAATCGTCACTTTCCATGGCTTTTCGGAATGTGTTCAGGTCTTCATCAAGGCTTAAGTCACATTCACTTTCAACAACGTAAACCACATAATCACTACCAATGGCAGATCATCTTTCCCTTACAGATCGCCTTAGTGGTTCTTGTGGTACACTATCCTCTTCTTGAATAGTGACAGGTTCATTGATTGTACTTTCATCTAGTGGAATTGGTTCATCATCATGTTGTTCTAGTGTGTCATTTGACTGTACTGAAACAATAGGAACAAAAACCTTGAGTGGAACTACAGGTGAAGAAACTTCAACCTGAACTTCTTGAATGTCCACCTTTCTTAGTTCACCACTCCCACTAGTTTGACCATTTTCAATGAACCTAGCATTCCCCGTTTCAACTATTCTCGTACTATGGTTAGGACAGTAAAATACATACCCATTTGATTTTTCAGGATAACCAATGAAAAATCCACTCACGGTCCTAGAATCAAGTTTCTTTTCATGTGGGTTATATGGCTTTACTTCTGCTGGACAACCCCAGACACGTAAATGTCTTAAACTAGGTTTTCTTCCTGCCCACAGTTCATAAAGAGTCTTAGGAATTGCCTTACTAGGAACCCGATTTAACACATACGTTGCAGTCTTTAATGCATATATCCACAACGAAAGGGGTAAAGAAGAATTACTTAACATACTTCTAATCATATCCATTAATGTGCGATTACGCCTTTCAGCTACTCCATTCTGCTGAGGTGTACCAGGCATTATATATTGTGCACAAATGCCTCTACTTTCAAGTAGCTTTGCAAATGGACCAGGACATTGTCCACTTTCAGTGAATTTTCCATAAAACTCACCACCTCTATTAGATCTCACTATCTTTACTTTTCCATCTAACTGTCTTTCCACTTCATCAATGAACACCTCTAGGATATTCACAGATTTAGACTTTTTATGCAGTATATAAGTAATCCAAACCGTGAGTAATCATAAATAAAAGGGATAAAGTATTTTTCACCACTCCAAGACGGAGCATCAAATGGGCCACATATATCTGTGTGTATTAACTCAAGAAGTTGAGTACTTCTTGTGGCTGATTTCTTTACAATGTGTTTAGTCTACTTTCCTTTAATGCAGTCTATACACACATCTAGGTCACTAAAATCTAACTGAAGGATAATATCATTCTTTACCAACCTCATAATCCTTTCTTTAGAAATGTGACCTAATCTTTGATGTCACAAGAAAGCTGAATTTTCATTAGATGTACTACGTTTAATGCCTTGACTTTCAATATTAAACAAGGATTCAGAAAATTTTGAATCAAGATTGAACCGATAAAGTGAATCAAACAAAGTACCACTTCCATAAAAGTAATCATTTCGGTACAAAGAGAAAACACCATGTCCAATCCTAAAATCAAATCCTAATTCGTCCAATCTACTTGTGGAAACAAGATTTCTAGTACACTCAGATACATAGAGACACCCTTCAAGATCTATATGACAACCAGTGTCTAAGATTAACCTATAAGTCCCAATGCCTTCAATTCGTGCCTTCATTCTGTTTCCCATGAACAAATATTGTTCAGCTCCTCTTATGGGCTGGATCGAACTGAATCCTTGTTTAATATGGTAAACGTGAGTAGTAGCACCAGTATCTAACCACCAAGTGTTTCTAGGCACTTCGATAAGATTCAATTCAGAGCAAACATAAACATGTTGCGTACCTTTCTTATCGAACCAAACCTTTCTTTTCGGACAATCTTTCCTGAAGTGTCCCATTTTCTTGCAAAAGAAACACTTCTTTTCCTTATGAATTTTACTTTCAGGTGCTTTCATGAAAGTTTTATCCTTCATCTTGTCCATTCTACTTGGTTTTCCCTTACTGCTACTAGCACTTCTGAAACCCACGAGATTAGCAACGTGATCCTTCATTTTCTTTATTCTCCCTTCCTCTTGAATCAGCATAGCCTTTAATTCTTTAAAGTCCCATTTATCTTTAATGGTGTTGTAGTTCATCTGGAACTGGCTAAACTCAAAAGGTAGGGAGTTCATAATGAATTGGACCAAGATATGCTCGTGAACTTCCATTCCCAAGGTTGATAACCTTGCTGCCAAGTTAGACATGTTCACATTAAAGATAAATGTTCACATGTTCACATGTTCACATTAAAGATAACCTTACCTATTAGTGCTTTGAAACTTTTATACAGATTCTAGAAGCCTAACTTAAAGCATGTATTTAAGCAACCTTTGGGCAATACTTAAACACAAACACTTTCAATGATGCTAATTTTTATACTTTTACAATTAATCAAATCATACACATAAATCAAATAAACATGTAACCTTTGAGTATACATATTATTGATTATAGTGGAATTGATTAATCTTTTTAGTATTATTAACTATATTCAATGATCCACTTTTTGGTGACTTCCAAGAATATAGATAATAAAATTAATTAATCAATCAAAACTTTAATATCATTTTTAGTATCTCTTTAATCATGATAAATTAATAAGTCATTTATTTTCTAATATCTACATGTAATATAACAAGGCCACTTTGGTGACTAACAAGTTATATACAATATAAACATTAAAAGTTTAATAGATATAATTTCTATTATATTGTGTTAATATTTCATAACACAATAAACCTCCTTTTATAAAATGCAGCGGGAGCATTTTTTTTTATTTTAAATACCACACTTAGTTGTAGTTAACTGTGAGTCAATAATAACTATTACTATATATATACTCACTTATGAATCCAGATTAATCATAAAGATTCTTATTATATTCAATAATTGTGATTCTTCACGCTAATTGTGACTCTTCACACAAACAACATGCAATAAATAACCGTCACAAAACAAAACAAAGAATCTTTCACTTTTGAACATGATTCTGCTATGATTCTACGTGAATCATCATGCACACACATTTAATTATGATGCACACGTGAATCAGTATGCACAAATATTTAACTTGAATTTCAATTAATTCTAAGGTGCCATGATAATACACCAACCATACGTCATCTTATTACATGCAATAAAACGATTCATTCAGAGAAATCAATAATGAAACCGAATGCATATTTATCAATTTTAATAATCACACAAAATCTAGATTCCAATCGTTATTTCATGTGATAAATGATTAAAGCATGCATACGATCATGAATGTTCACTTAAACAGGAGAATATTTGCACAACAAAATTCCAGAATTTATAACAATCCTTTAAACACTCGTTCATGATGTCGTACATTTAATAAAATGGTGAATTAATAATTGCTTGCTACAAATATAAATCTAAACTTTTATGATTTTATTTATGAAATCTATTTATGATTTTTATTTATGAAATCTATTCCCAAGACCATCTAAATTTATATTAATTCAACCACACACACTTTCTTATGGAAAAAAGAAAATTAACCTTGATCCATGCTTAATATGACTTGTTATGGAATCAAACTTTCAATACTTCAATTGATTTCTTCTTCCCTTATCCTTTCTCCTTGATTGATTCTTTGATGGATAAGAATCAAATCCTTCTCTTGTGACTTTTGTTGTGTTATAGGTTTTTCTTATTACTCATTTTCTGAATTATCTCTAATATATACTACTAGAGATATCATGAAAAGACACATTGTTTTGGCAACATTCACATCTTTTTACTCACACACATATATAATGTATATGTGATCATTAATGAAAGATGTTTATGAAATATAATATGGAAAGATAAGAGGTTCATCAATACACCCGAATTCTAATTCATTAATCGAAACCGATCCATCACAGTGTCGTTTTTAATAATAGAATCCATAACATTAATACAAACTTGAACTTTATAATTAAACCGATAGACACATAGGCCATAGAACATAAAATATTCTTACAACTTCTTGAAGACAGAAAGGACTTATGATTCATTTTTCTTTTTATACGTCGTTTTTGGATTTCCCTCTTCAGATTTGTAGTAGTCGTCTTCCTCGGACGCTTTCTCCAGATTTAGATTCGTATCCCTCTTCATCGTCTTCTTTGTCGGATGCTTTGCAGGATTCAGATTTAGATCTTTCACTAGCCATACTATCATCGTCTTTGTATTATGATTCGTCGGGTTCATGTGTGATATCCCAGAGGTCAGTGTCGTCTTCTTCATCTCCAGACACCCCATTGTTGTATCCATCTGTTTCGTCCGTCAAGATCTGGACACCACATTCAATTATGTCAAAATCTTGGAAAAAGCTGCTGAATTCAAGCAGTATCTCTCTGCTCACTCCAGAGGGCTCAATAAATTGTATGAATCGTGTGTTTCTTAACCTTTTATGAGATGATTACAGACCTATATATACTACTACAAGAAAGGTACTAGGTTAAGTATATACAGAAGATTTCTTAACAGGAGATACAAGAAATCAAGACAATTATATGTTTCTATATATTGTCTCTTACATAAATGGCAAGCTAATGTGAAATATCAATAGATGTTCAGCTTAATTTTTTGAAACATTGGATAGGACAATATTCTTGTTAGTGGAGCTTAATGAGTTGCCGATGACTATGCAACGACACAATTGTAACGCCCGTGTTCTGAGCTCGGGAAACAATGAGATCAGATGTTAACATGCTCANTGTGCTAGAGCGTAAAAACTCTACTATCATAAGTCTGGGGGAGTTGATATATCATGGTTTTTACCCGTTTTTAGCCATGATATAGGTCTTGTTTTCAGAGTCCTTCTAGTGTTTTTGTAGTCTTTTTGAGTCTTTTCAGGTTTTGGCACGTTTGGAGCATAATTGGATATATTAGAGCATTTTGGAGTTTTTTGGCGTCCGTTGAATAATTTCTCACCGATGGATTGAGCTCAAATTTGGATACAAGACAGATCAATGGATTAGCTTTCATTTGGAAGTGGTTTGAGGCCATTCTAACGGTGCGATCAAAAGTTATGCCAGTTTTCGTGAAGACAGTCCAGTCTGGCGAGCACAGAGTCCTGGTGTCGACCGACACCAACCCAGTATCGATCGACACCCATGCAGTGTCGATCGACACCATCATCTGGAAGAAACACGACTAAGAATCTTAGTATCGATCGATACCACTATTGGTGTCGGTCGATACCGATAGTCAGAATGCACATTCTTCAGAAGACCCGAGAAGAAACAGAAGATTTCCTTATTTTTCCAATGAACTCCAAAGCGTGTAATAGTTATAAAACTAGGTTTTTCAGCCTCCAAGGGGGACATTATCGATTTTAGGGAGAGAGTATTCTTGCAATTGAGTTTTGGGAAAAGGATCTTGAACCCTCTTTGTATTCTTACTCTATTTTACTTTATGATATCTATTCTATTCATGATGTTTGTTTCATTCAGCATGTCTGAGTAGATTCTCTGTTAGGTCTAGGGATTGTTCAAAGGTATTTGATGAATTGTTAAATTGTATAACTTGTTAGGAAAATCTATAGAGTTCTTCACCTAGACTTGAGATTAATGCTTATTAGGTTGTTTAATTGGCACGAATGTGTGATTAATTTCCTGAACTAGTGTTCGATGAGCAAAAGACCTATTCGCAAAGAAATTTGGTTTAGGATTTTGTGAACAATTGAACTTGATATATCGTTAATGCTTGTTTGAATTTATAGAATTTGCAAAGAAATTTGAAATTCTATGTTTAGACATAGATAGTCTTCTCAACGACAGTTGGTTTACTTTACATATGTGTTTCTAGTTCAAGAACGGTTCTTATTTCTATTCCTGGCATTTTATTTAATTGATAATTCTGATTTACCTGCGAATTTCCCTAGGCCTAGCTTTTTCCTCACTGATCTTACTACTTGATTTTATTTGTTTTGCTATTTTAATTATATTTATTTTACTTAGATTAATTCACATCCTGAATCTATTTAGTGCAAATCCTGAGTCTTTGTTGTTCGACCCCTAGAATACTACAATTACTGCTTAGATACTTTAGGGTATTATATTTGATCACATCAGCAGGTGACTATCTTTGATGTTGTTCTGCCGTGGTTGGCTTATCGGCTCGTTGTCTGGTGGTTTTTTCGGGGGTTCATCGGCGAGTGGTGGCGGTGCTTCTTCTTGTGAATCTCTGAGGTGAAATCGAGGTGGATCGGCTCATTTGAGGATGACTGAGAGCTTTCTTTCTCCAGTGTCAAAGAGGGTTAGTTCGATGGAGTCTTGCTTTGGTGACCTCTCCTAAGGTTGGCCCTCGGGTTTGCTGTCTGGTGGATTTTCTGGAAGCATAGGCGGGAGAACTCGGGTGTGTATGCTTCCTCCTGGATATGCGGGTTTTTCAAGGAGTTTTATTTTTTTGTTTCTGTTGAAGCTCTGGTTCCGCGATATGTGTCCGGTGGAGGTTTTGGTGTGGTCTTCATCATATATTTCTCTGCGACTAGATCGAGGGAAGTCTTTGGTTTCAAGGGTTTCCTTTGGTTTGCTGATGGATCTTAATCTTTTCTGGGGTTGGCGTCTTCGTCAGCTATAGGTGTGCCGCCATGGTCTTCTCGGCTGGATTGCGTAGGGGACTGGTTCTGTAACAGGTTAATAAGATCTTCAACACAGTATTTGGTTCTTAACCAAAGTAGCCGGTGTGTCACATCTTCTTCTCCGGTGGAGATCGGAGTGGATATCCGTTTCTTGATGCATTTGTGGCAAAATCGCAATGGAGAGGGTTTTTTCAATACGATTTATTCTCTAGTTGAAGACTCCGCAGGGAATCGTGGTGGATCTTCTCTCTGCTCATTTGTTCGTGGTGGGTGCTGCGATTGCGGCGAAAGTTAAGGCACGGATTGGTGGGTTATCTCCGCTAGTCTAGGTGGTTAATCGAGGGGTCTGTATGGATCCTAGTGGGCTTCTCTCGTGTTCCGATTTTTTCAAGGGGTGTCTGAGCAATATCCCCTCTTCAAGCTTTCGAGATTATGCATTCGCCTTACCGGATTGAAGTTGTATGTCACAAATGAGGCTCGTAATGGTTGGCGCGGGAGTTGAGGGTTAGCTAGTCTTTAGACTCTTTTCTTGCTAGGTAGGAGAGTTAAGAGGAAAGGCGCGGTCGTCTGAGATTTCGATCTATTCCGTGAGAATTGCTCTGGGTTTGGCTTCATCTCAGGTTCAGTTTGCATGGGAACCGCTATCTCCGGTCATTTACTATTCTCGTTTATGTTGTTACAAATGAGTTGTTTTTTATAGTGACGGGCTTAGTAGTTTACTTCTCGTGTTCCGTTAGCTATCCACTAAAAGATCTTAATTTTTTTGCTTACCGTTCAGGTCTTGTTCTTGTAATTGTGGTTTCGTGTAATCGTGGTTTCGTGTAGGCCCATAAGCCTACACCCTTTTTGGAATTTTAAATTTTTTAAAAAAAAGGATAATGGAAAATCTTTATATTTTGTCTTTGCTTGTGACTAAATAATATCTTTCCATGCACGAGCGAAATAGTGAGAGGGAGATGACATAAAACAAAAGAAAGAGAAAGAGACTCTTAGAGTCAGAGAGAGGGAGACAGATGTTTATGCCTTTATGGAGTGTTGATGGTAATAATGTTATATATATATATATATGTTTGAGACAGTTCTTTATTTACTTATTTTTGTCTCGACATCGTCGACCTGTGTGTTACTCTCAATGTGTTTCCCTAATGACATACAGAAAAAAATATATACGTATTTTGATTCCTTACCATTTTGATCGTCAAATATTTTAATTGTCATTATCTTATTCAAAGCCATATCTAATCATGTGCGAGAAATGCATTTACACCAAAACATTATTTAACTAATAGAAAAATTGGCATATTTAAGTTTATATAAAAAAGTTGGTGTATTTAAGATCCAAAATATTTTTTAAAGAAAACAATTACAGATAATTAGAACCCAGGTTTCAAATATTAGACATGGACAACAATTTGTTTTGTTAATTTTGAACCGGTCATTCCTATGACAAATATCAACTTAATTGCAAATCATTTCTTGATAAATACGACCATAACAAATTTTTGATTAATACTAAAATGACTACACCCTTTAGTAAGGAGTTTCGACCCATAATCTAGAAAGGAATCGGCATTTGCTTATGGTGGAATTGACCCGAAATTATAAAAAGTTTACGTTATAAACAGGCGAATTTCTTTAGAACAGCAATCACTGTATCACAACGGGTGCAAAACTAGATGTCGAATCTATATGCCTAAATATGAATGCAAAAGAGAGAAAACTAAGTAAAGCAAAGCTTTAAAATCACTAAAACACACAAAATATCACATAGATTTGAGTTTCTTATCGCGAGGGCTTCAATTTTTTCTATACTATTAATTGAGGATTTCATTTGGAGTAGTTTTGAGAATGTCCAAAATCAATCATTTATTTACTTTAATTGACATTAATCAAAATTATGTGTGAAAATGTTTACTTGCAATTAGAAAGGGTATTTTTGTATCTAAAATAATTAAAAGTCAAATTCAATTGCAATTCATTTTCTTTAATAAAGGATCCTCGTGTTTTAATTGGGTATATGGTTGGATCCATTTTTTAAGGAAATTTAAAATTTTTTCACTCTCCTTTGATTTTGTTGACAAAATTATTTATTCTAATTAATTTAATGATATTTTAAAAGTTATATAAAAAATTCTCCTCACATTTTTTTGTTGATATTTCTTAAAAAATGTGAATCAGTACATAGTTCATAAAATAAATGAAAATATATATTTTTTTGGCATATATTGTGATTCAAATAATTTAAAACGGACATAATTTAGTCAATCAGCGAAAAGCATAAAGTGAAATGAAAGTCTAACATCGGCTAAATATTTTAGGTGGTTGTTCAAAGATATATAATTTTTTTTTAAAAAAACTGAAATGATTCCTAATCCGAATATGTAGGAAGCTTAATTTAATCAGTGTCCAAATTGTTTATAAAAAATATATCTGGTTTAGTTTGGTTCATTAGTTCTGTATAACTTTATAGAAGATAAATAAAATATTAAAAATATTGAAAATTTAAACAAACAATCAAAATTTCTAACAATTTCCATGCTATCTGTAATAAGATAAATAATAAATATATGAACCATTATACACAAAAATAAAAGCTTATAATGTATAGTACATATAAGGGGTATGTATAAATATATATACATATATATACACATTATTATATAAGTAATATGCATGGGCATAGGGGTGTCAAAATTGATTTAAATTTGTGGATCAACTCAATCCAAACCAACCTATAAACTTATTGAGTTTGAAATTTGAGTCTTAATGAGTTAATGGATCAAAATGATTTATAAGTTTAATGGATTGGGTTAAAATGAGTTTGGTTGAAATGAGTTGATGAGTTAACCAAAACCAAACTAATACAGGATAATCGAACAAATTACAAAACCGAATACTTTACCATAATTGTGCATATATATTTGAACAATATCACAATTACGTGATATACACACACATTCGTAAATGTATTTTACGTATGTATATAATGGATGATGATGATGATGATGATGATGATGATGATGATGATGATGATGATGATGATGATGATGATGATGATGATGATGATAATGATGAAGATGATGGTGGTGGTGGATGATGATGATGATGGATGATGATGAAGGTGGATGATGATGATGATGATGATGATAATGATAATTGATTAACTATTAATTATAATAAATATTATGATAGTTATTAATTAATTATGATAAAATATTCTATTAATTCTATGGTTCAACTCATTTAACCCATTAATTCATTAATTTAAATGAGTTATGAGTTGATCCAAACTATTTGTTAATTGAGTTGGATTAACTCATAAACTATTTAAGCTTTAACTCATTGGGCTATGGGTTAGTTTGGGTTGATTTACCTATTTTGACACCCCTACATGGGCATAATACTCGGACCCAAGATCCCGACCAGAAACTGAACCGAAAAAACCAAAACCAAAAATTTCAAAATACCTGAACGGGTCTTAAGCTTAAAATCCAAAAACCAGAATCCGAACCCGACCAGAACTAGAACCAGAACAGTTACCCGAACATGCCTGAAATATAGGTATATATTAATAATGTATCACTAATATTTATATTTGTAATAATCCAAATGGCTAAAATTTTAAGGTAAAAATATTCAGTTTTTTTTTTGTTATTTTTGAACTGTTTGGATAGATTCTGACACGATTTTTTTGGTTTTTGGATTTATGGATAAACTCGAACCCGAACCAAACCCGAAACAAACCCAAACCGAAAATATAAAATACACGTATAAATTATAAAGACCTAAACCTGAAAACCAAAAATTCGAACCGAATCCGAACAGGTACCCGAACATCCCGTCCTAAATTAGCATCAAGTGTAAATATATTAATATATCTATAATCTAAGTTGAAAAGAAACAGTAACTAACTAATACTTCTAATTTATAATAATTATAATATACATAAATAAAAACATTAAAAAATCATTATTGGCAATTAAATTAAATGGTAGTTATATAAAAATGTATACTATTTATGTACACATATAAAATGCACTAGAATGTATTTGTATAAATATTACATATTAGTCGAATTTTAATATATACATATAAAAGTAAGGAAACTTGCTAATATAGCTTAGAAAAGTGTGTGAGAGTACGAGACTAGCAGAATATGTGGTAAAAAGTGTAAAACAATAATAATCCCAAGCGTACCCTTAGATCTTTTGAGAACAAAAACATAATTACGAAAATGCCATTAAAAAGGCATTTTTGAATATTCAGTTTTTTTTTGGTATTTTTGAATAGTTTGGATAGATTCTGACACGGTTTCTTTGGTTTTCGGATTTATAGATAAACTCGAACCGAACCAAACCCGAAATGAACCCAAATCGAAAATATAAAATACACGAATGAATTATAAAGACTTAAACCCAAAAACCCAAAAATCCAAACCGAATCGGAACAGGTACCCGAATGTCTAGCCCTAAATTAGCATCAAGTGTAAATATATTAATATATCTGTAATCTAAGTTGAAAAGACTCAGTAACTACCTAATACTTCTAATTTATAATAATTATAATATACATAAATAAAAACATTAAAAATTCATTATTGGCAATTAAATTAAATGATAGTTATATAAAAATGTATACTATTTATGTACACATATAAAATGCTTTAGAATGTATTTGTATAAATATTACGTATTAGTCGAATTTTAATATATACATAAAAGTAAGGAAACTTGTTAATATAGCTTAGAAAAGTGTGTGAGAGTACGAGACTAGCAGAACATGTGGTGAAAAGTGTTAAAAAAATTTAATCCCAAGCGTACCCTTAGATCATTTGAGAACAAAAACATAATTACGAAAATGCCAATAAAAAGGGAGAGAAATTTTTGGCGGGAAAATGATATATGTTTTGGCGGAAAAAATAAGTTTGTCGTCCAAGTGACGACATATTTGTGTGTTTACAACAACATAGTTGTTTTGATTACAGAGATATGCGATAGAGTTATGTGACAGAGAAATTTTGGTAGAGAAAATAACAGATTAATTTTCTGTGATAGATTTATTTGGTAGACTTATCGTTTAGTGGCAGTGTACTTAGTTTTGACACCATAAATTAATCTGACAGACTAAGTTGGTAGATTTATTTAACAAAGTAAATCCCTTTGACGATAAAGTTTTGTGACATATTAATTTATTTAAGTTTTATTGATAGAGTTATCTAGTAGACAAATTGGGTAGATATATCTGATAGACTTAACATTACGTTGCGGTAGACTTTTTCCGAATCAGTAGACTTTTTCGAAAGTCTATCAAATAAATATAAGTCTACCGTAGACTTTTTTGGATACGACACTTATTTTACCTCCCAGATTCACTGGCAAAACATAATTACTGAAGTAGCATCACGTGACGACAGACTTATTTTTAGTGACGGTAAACTTATCATAAGTCTACGTGTAATGATAGACGTCTCCAAACTGTTTATTTATGTTGCACCAGATTTAAACTTATTTGACAGACTTATACTTATTTGAATGCATTAGTTTGATAGACTTTTTAATACAATGGTGGCAGAATTATTGGAAAAAATATGGCATAACCATTATATTCTTCATAAATCTGGCATAACCATAAAATTAGGAAAAATATAAAAATGCCCTGTTGGAAAGCAAAAATTTAAAATCTGCAACATTTTCTCAATTCACCTATACCTAATTTTCGGCCATCAAACGCCGTTTGAGGAGATGAAATCAAACTCGAAAGAAAACATGGAGGATGTAAACATGGAGGATATAATTGTAATATGTGGGCTGTGGAGATTTAAGCAGAATCGTTGGGTTTTCGATGTGGACGAGAGGCGAGGGTCAATGATTATTTCAGCCAGTGCGGTCACGGGTTTTGAAGATTTTATTGAAATGGTTTATGAGGATTTCGGTTTTGATTCAGGGGCCTCCGAGGTGCAGCTGAGTTATATGTTACCAATGACCCGGAACTCGAGAACTTCCGACACGCCACCGGTCTTCATAACCAATGGACGACAATTCCAATAATATCTCCAGCTATGTAAAGGTAAACGTCTCACGCCAAGGAATGGCAGCTATATTGGGACAAATGTACAATGATTTTGTTGGAGGTCTTGGTCCTGACATTACACCATATAATGTTCGGGATGCTCTAAAACTACGGCATGGAATAAAGGTAACAATTTTTTCCAATATTCTCAGTTAATATATATAGGTAAATTGTGTGTGCTTATTAGTAAATCGCTTTATTGGTTGGACTACTGGAAGGCTCCTCGTAACCTCAAGTGTGCCCAATAATTAGTTAGGGGAAGGGCAGAAGATGGGTATGGAAAACTACCGGCATATTTATATAGGGTGAGGAAAACAAATTCAGGAACTCTAACTAGACTTGAAGTAGATGAGGTAGATAGATTCAAAGCCGTATTCATTGCGTTTGGTGCATGTATAAATGGATTTCCGTTTATGCGGAAAGTGGTGGTTGTTGATGTTAGGAAATTAACGTTCAAATTTTTGAGAAATCAGATTTAAGAGAGCGATAAAAAACACACACAAAATTTGTTAATGGAGTTCGGCCAAATTTGCCTACGTCTCCGGACCCGCTGCAGATCTTTTATATTAATCAGGGAAATTTACAACACTCTCAGCTCACACCCAAACCCGATAACACTCGTGAATTACCCCGAAAAAATTACCCGCTTAATTTTCTCACAAACAAAAGAAAGAAAAAAAAATCTCTTTTTTCTTTCTCTTACTTTCTCTCACGTTAATCTTTCTTCTTCTTTTGTGATTTTTGGGATGTTTTGATGTCACTCCTTACAATGGTATTTATAGAGGCTTATAGGGTTTGGTGGGACAAAATTGTTGACAAAATTGTAGCCACTTCTTTTTGACTTCTTTGCCATGATTCTTCACCGTCCAAAGGAAAAATAGCACATGTGTTGTTTACTATTGTTTTGGTGACTAACAATCTCCTACTTGAAGACTGATTTCAATCCGTCTTCACACCTTGATCAATGCAGCAGGTCTTCTCGGCTTGTTACTCTAGCAAGCAAACTGAGGTTGCACACAACCTCAGCTTATCATACGGCACGACCTTCGTTAGCATGTCTGCCGGATTCTTACTTCCTGGAATCTTTTCAAGCACCAACACTCCATCTTTCAAAGCTGATCTGATGAAATGATACCGAAGTTGTATGTGCTTCGTCCGAGCATGGTAAACTGGGTTCTTTGCCAAATCAATGGCACTCTTACTATCACAGTACAATACACTTTTCTCTTGGTCATGGCCTAGCTCTTGTAGAAATGATTGTAACCACATCATCTCCTTTGTTGCCTCTGTCACAGCAACATACTCAGCTTCACAGCTTGATAGAGCTACGATCTTCTGCAACTTTGAAACCCAACAAATTGCAGTACCACCAAAAGTGTAGACATACCCGGTTGTGCTTTTCCTACTTTCGATGTCACCTCCATTGTCAGCATCAACATATCCCTGCAATCCCATCTCAGATTTCTTGAAGCATAGCGACAAACTTGGATTCCCTTTCAAGTACCTGAGAATCCACTTAACAGCTTCCCAATGTTCCTTGTCTGGATTGCTCATAAACCTGCTAACGACTCCCACTGCATGTGCAATGTCTGGCCTTGTACATACCATCGCGTACATCAGGCTGCCAATAGCGGAAGCATATGGAACTTTATCCATATATGCCATCTCGTCTTCAGTCACAGGAGACTGATCTCTGGATAACCGAAAGTGACTTGCCAGGGGAGTACTAACTGGCTTCGCGTCATCCATGTTAAACCTCTTGAGGATTTTCTTCACATATTCCTCTTGTGATAACTTGAGACCCTCCTTGCTTCTACTAATTCTCATCCCGAGATTTGTCTTGCTTCTCCCAGATCTTTCATTTCAAATTCTTCTGAGAGTTTTATCTTCAGGTTATTGATCTCATGCAAGTTTGCTCCCACTATCAGCATATCATCAACATATAGGAGCAAGATCAAGTAGGACTCTTCAAGCCTCTTGAAATAACAACAGTGGTCAGCCTCACACCTCAAGAAACCAACATTTTTAATAAAGCTGTCAAACTTCTTATACCACTATCTTGGAGCTTCTTTCAAGCCATACAAACTCCTTTGAAGCTTACAGACTAGCTTTTCCTTCCCTTTGACCTCAAAGCCTTCAGGTTGCTTCATGTAGATTTCTTCATCCAAATCACCGTGAAGAAATGCTGTTTTTAGATCCATTTATTGAAGATGCAAATCTTCCTTTGCTACCAGCCCAAAAACAGTTCAGATAGTCACCAGCTTGACTACAGGAGAGAAGATTTCCGTGTAGTCGATGCCTTCTTTTTGTTGGAATCCCTTCACAACAAGCCTCGCTTTATAACGCTTGCTTTCGTCATGTTCTTCTTTTATCCGGTAGACCCACTTGTTATGCAATGTCTTTTTCTCCTTAGGCAACTCAGCTAACTCCCAAGTGTGATTGGATATCAACGAGTCCATCTCATCTTTCATTGCAAGCTCCCACTTGATTGATTCATCAACTTGCATTGCCTCTTCATAACATTCAGGCTCGCCTCTATCTGTGAGCAGAATGTAGTTGAGCGATGGAGAGTATATTACAGGCTCCCTGATGATCCTGTTTGACCGCCGTAACTCTGTAACTCCGTAACTGGCGTATGCGGAATCACTTCTGAAGCATCATTATCATTTGCTTCACCGTTCTCTTCTTGAAAAATTTGTTCTTCTTGTGCTGCGGTATCCTGTTGCAACTCTGGTGCTAGGATATCTCCCAAATCAACAGCTCTAGACTCCTTCTTTTCATAGCTTTCTTTTAGCTTATCTTGTACAATGCTCCTTCGTTGAATACAACATTCTTGCTGCGGATGATCTTCCAATTTTTATCATCCCAAAATCGATAACCGAACTCGGTGTCACCATAACCGATAAAGTAACACTTCTTAGATTTTGCATCAAGTTTACTTCTTGCAGCACCATCAACGTGAACATAAGCTAAGCAACCAAACTCCTTTAGAAAAGAAAGATTTACTTTCTTGCCGCTCCAAACTTCTTCAGGAATTTTGAATCCCAATGGAACAGATGGTCCTTTGTTTATTAGGAAAGCCGCGGTATTGATTGCATCTGCCCAGAAAGTCTTAGGCAATCCACAATGCAATCTCATGCTCCTTGCACGCTCATTCAGGGTCCGGTTCATCCTTTCCGCTATTCCATTTTGTTGAGGCGTTCCAGGAATAGTTTTCACCATCTTGATCCCATTATCAGCGCAATATCTTATGAACTCCTCACTTATATATTCTCCACCGTTATCAGACCTCAGGCACTTCAACTTGAGATTCGTCTCAACCTCAACCACGGTTTTCCATCTTTTGAAAACCGTAAACACTTCATACTTATTCTTCATGAAGTATACCCACACCTTCCTTGTGGAGTCATCAAAGGTCACATAATAGTACGAACCTCCTAACGATGCGATAGGAGCGGGTCCCCATACATTAGTGTGTACCGGCTCCAACTTCTCAGATTTTGGCTCTCTTCCTTCTTTTGAGAAGCTAACCCGTTTCTGTTTTCCAAGGATGCAACTTTCACACATCTCATGATCTACCGTCTTCAAATTCGGAAGCACGCCATTTGCTACCAAAAGCTTCATGCCTTTCTCACTCATGTGCCCCAACCTACAATGCCACAACTTAGTTTGTTTGGCATTCTCGACAACATTAATTGTATCTTGATAATTCATCTTCATATAAAGAGTGCCTCTTTTATGACCTCTATCAACCACCATAGAACCCTTCTTTACTTTCCAGGCTCCACCACCAAAGTTAACATCGTGCCCCGTATCATCAAGTTGTCCTACTGAGATTAGATTTCGCATCAACTTTGGCACGTGTCTATCCTTTGTGATCTTCCACATGCGTCCATCTGACATCTTCAGATTGATATCTCCAATACCAACTATGTCCAAAGGTAAACCATCAGCGAGATATACTTTTCCATAATTTCCCGCAACATAATTCTCCATAATGTTGTGGTGTGGCGTGGTGTGGAACAACGTTCCTGAATCAAGAACCCAAGAATCGATCGGACTATCAACATAGGATATCGACGCTTTGGCGGTGTTCAGAGCTTCATCACGAGATGCATGTTTTCTTGGAGAATTGGCAGATATTAACAATGCATCATCAGTTTCATGTGTAACTGCATTTGCTGCACCTCCCTTGTTGTCTTTCTTCGCTGGTGCCCAACAATCCTTTTTGATGTGGCCCGTCTTTCCACAATTCCAACATTCAAGAGGCTGCTTGAATTTGGAGTGACCTCTTCCATTCCTTAACTTTGATCTGCCTCTGGTTCGGTTGTTTCTGTCTTGGCTTCTACCTCTGTTTTCCACGTTGAAAGCAGAGCTCATCGATGTTTCGCCAGAGTCTATCCTTCGAACTTCTTCAGCAAGGATACGATCTCGAACATCGTTGAATTTTAGCTTTTGAGTGCCCACAGAATTACTAACCGCTGCCCTCATTGGCTCCCAACTGTTTGGCAGAGATGCCAGCAAAATTAGTGCTCGCACTTCATTTTCGAACTTGATTTCAACGGATGACAGTTGGTTGACAATCGTGTTGAACTCATTCACATGTGCAGCAACATGGCCACCTTCTTCCATCTTTAAGTGGAAGAGTTTCTTCATGAGAAACACCTTATTATTAGCCGAAGGTTTCTCATACATATCCGAAAGAACTTTCATGAGCCCTTCCGTGGTCTTCTCCTTCGCAACGTTGTGAGCAACGTTTTTGGATAGTGTTAACCTGATAACACCCAGGACTTGCCTATCAAGGAGATCCCACTCCTCCTGATCCATCTTCTCAGGTTTCTTGCTCAGAGGTTGATGAAGCTTCCTTTCGTACAGATAATCTTCAATTTGCATTCTCCAAAATGCATAATCTGTACCGTCAAATTTCCCGATATTGTGTGCTGAACCATCTTCGCCTCTCATCGTTTCTGATTATTTTTGCGAATCGCCGTGTATTAGAACACCTCTGACGATAAACCGAAATCGCCAAAATTTTTACTATTCACGAATTCACTATTCACGTAAATAGTAACCTCGCAGAAAAAATTTTGAATGAAATTACCACAACCTCGGCTCTGATACCATTTGTTAGGAAATTAACGTTCAAATTTTCGAGAAATCAGATTTAAGAGAGCGATAAAAAATACACACAAAATTTGTTAACGGAGTTCGTCCAAATTTGCCAACGTCTCCGGACCCGCTGCAGATCTTTTATATTAATCAGGGAAATTTATAACACTCTCAGCTCACACCCAAACCCGATAACACTCGAGAAAATTACCCCGAGAAAATTACCCGCTTAATTTTCTCACAAACAAAAGAAAGAAAAAAAAAAATAATCTCTTTTTTCTTTCTCTTACTTTCTCTCACGTTAATCTTTCTTCTTCTGTGATTTTTGGGATGTTTAGATGTCACTCCTTACAATGGTATTTATAGAGGCTTATAGGGTTTGGTGGGACAAAATTGTTGACAAAATTGTAGCCACTCCTTTTTGACTTCTTTGCCATGCTTCTTCACCGTCCAAAGGAAAAATAGCACATGTGTTGTTTACTATTGTTTTGGTGAGTAACAGTTGATGGAACCTTTTTGAAAGGGAAATACAAAGGTACACTTCTTCTACCCACAAGTCAAGATGGTAATATCAATATTTTTCCCTTAGCTTATGTCGTTGTGGACACAGAGAATTATGAGTCATGGGATTGGTTCTTTAGACAACTAAGCTTTGTGATTCCGGATGACGAAGGGCTGGCAATTATATCAGATAGGCATAAATCAACAGGGAAAGCTATAGGCAATGTATATCCCTTGGTGTCTCGAGGCGTGTGCACTTATCATCTTCACAAAAATATTTTGCTTAGATTTAGAGTTAGTGAAACATTTCGTCAGTGAAAAAAGCAGCTGCTGCTTACTGTAAGGCAGATTTTAATGTGTATTTCCAGCAGATTCAGGCAGTGAATCCAGATTTACACAGTTATTTGTAACGAGCTGATATTCATATGTGGAGTCGGGCTTACTTTCTGGGTGACCGGTACAACTTCACGACGACCAACAATGCAGAATCACTAAACAGTGTTCTAGAACCAGCGAGGAAATACTCTATTGACTTACTACTAGACGAGATTAGGTTGACGTTGACAAACTGGTTTGCAAGAAGGTGAAAGAAAGTTGCTTCGATGAACACAACACTTACGAGCGCCGTGGAGGAAATATTAGAGGTACAATACTTATATCCCATATGACAACCAATCTTATTTTATATGGCAATAAGATCATATGTTTTTATAGGAGCGAGTTCAAAAAGCAAGGTATCCTGGTGTTACAGAGATAGATACTAATCAATTCGAAGTGAGAAATGGGTCCTCTACATATGTGGTCAATTTAGGAAAAAAGAAGTGTTCTTGTCGGAGGTTTAGATTTACAGAATATACCATGCACACATGCAATAGCCGCTGTAGTTGCTGCAAATGTGTCAGTTATTTCACTGTGCCATGCATACTATTGAAAGAATTACCTCTGTAAAGGGTATGGGAAGTCGACTTTGCCAAAGGATACATTTTGCGAGGTCTCCGACGCTATTGCAAAGAAGATATGCAAACCTCCATTCGTTAGGAATCCTAACGGGAGGCCAAAGATGTCAAGAATTTAAGCACCGCTTGAGGTCGCAATGTCAAGAAGAAGACCTAGGAAAACACATGCTTGTACGAAACGTCGTAAATCTGGTCACAATCGCAAAACATGTCTTGCAAAATAAAATTTAAATTATACTTGAAACTTAATCATCCTGGTCTTATTATTTACTGTTTTCCTCACATATTCGACTTGTCGTACACATCTTTGAGTACAGTGTTACAGTGTTACGAAGGGGTATCAAGCATTCTAATTTGGTTTGGATTCAATGGCCTTTATGGTGGTTTTAGAAATTATTTAGTGGGTGACTCTCAAATAAAACGGAATGTTAGAGATTATGCAAAATCTATCTAAGAAAGGGAAAAATTTATGCATACAAGTTCTAACCCTCATTGTTCTACCCAATCCTATCAAGACAAACACCAATGTCTACCCAAATCCGCTTCTCTTTTTCTTCTCCTTTCATTTTCACCCACCAAGCTCTTTATACTTAAATATTCACTTTCAAAAACAACTACACCAACCACAATTCCTTAAACATTCACAAACTCTTAGGGGATCTTTTCTTTTCTTTTTACGTAGACTCTTTTCTTTTCTCTTGCTCTTTTTTTTTTCTTTGATACTAAGCTCTTTTCTTTTGATTTAGTAAGCTACAAGACATACATTTCTATTTATGCACTTAAGAGTCTTTCCTAAGAGAATGTTTTCTTGCGCTTTACCCTTTCTTTTACTTGAGCTTTGCACAAGTTGCAGGACATGTTCCTCACTCTCACTAGATGATTGAGCTACGACCTTTCCTTTGTTCGGAGCGGGCGCAGCTTGATGAGGTCCATGTTGTTCTTTAATTTTCATCATCTTGATCTGGACTCAATCGGGCAGCACCTTACTGATGGAGGACCCCTATTGCCATCATCAACTAGCAGCTTCCCGAAGCAGAAACCCGACAATCCTTTTAGAATTTTTCAAAACTTTTGCATCGATCATCAGCCTAAAGCAGAAACCCGACTATCCTTCTGGAATTTTTTGAAAATTTTCACCGGTCGTCAGCTACGTGATTCAGAAAACCTATTGTACTCAACGGCCGACACTTTCCCGATGCAGTAACCTGATCATCCTTTTGGAAATTTCAAGAAAGTTTTTGCAACGGTCGTCAAGTGCCCGATGCAGTAACTCGATTACCACCAACGGCTATCACTTTCTCGATACAGGAAGCCGATTATCCTTCTAGAAATCTTCAAAACTTCGAACGTTAATTCAATGTTTTGCGTGATCAACCCCCTACTACTTAAAACAACCAAGAACACAAGAATTAGCATAAAGAAAAAACTATATACAAGGATACCAAGGGATTGCCTCTCAAGCGCGCTTGTTTTACGTAACAAAGCTTTGACGGTTCATTGCCCTAGGCGGTTCTAGGATCCGAGATAGGAAACGTGGTCCTTTCCTCTATGAACTCATCAGCTAGATAGGGCTTAAGGCGTTGCACATTCATGGTGAACTCTCCAATGGACTTCTCATAGGCGTCAAGACGGATCTCATCCAACTCATTCAATTGTACCAAGCGTTTCTCCGCGGCCGTCTTGATGTCAAAGTTAAGAAGCTTCGCCGTCCACATGGCCTTATACTCAAGCTCCACCAGAAGATGACACGACTTCCCATAAAGAAGATTGAATAGAGTCGTCCCGATAGTCATCTTGAAAGCGGCCATATAGGCCCAAAGTACATCATCTAGCTTCATTGACCAATCCTTTCTTGTCGTACCAACCATCTTCTCAAAGATTGCTTTGATTTCCCGGTTAGAAATCTCAACTTGACCACTCGTTTGAGGATTATACGGCAGTTCTACCTTGTGTTTGACCCCTTGCTTCTTCAATAAACTCTCAAAGACCTTATTGATGAAGTGAGTACCACCATCACTAATCACAACTCGAGGAATGCCAAACTGCAGAAAGATGATAGTCTTGATCATCTTCAACATAAACTTAGCATCATTCGTCGAACTAGCTATAGCCTCAACCCATTTCAACACATAATTGACCGCTACTAGGATATAGTTGTTACCATAAGAAGACGGAAATTGTCCCATGAAGTCAATTCCCCACACGTCAAAGATCTCCACCTCAAGAATCGAATTTTGGGGCATCTAATTTCTTATACTTATGTTGCCTTTCCTTTGGCATGCATCACACTTTGAAACAATTTCTTGAGCGTCCTTGAACATTTTTGGCCACCTAAACCCCGTTTGTAGCGCTTTAGTAACCGTTTTGAATGATGCGAAGTTACTTCCATACGTCGAACCGTGGTAATGCAACAATATACCGGCAACTTCTTCTTCCGATACACATCTTCTATAAAGCTTTTCTTTGCAAAGTTTGTACAAGTACGATTCATCTCAATAGAATCGGTTCTAGTCTTTGAAGAATTTCTTTCTAGCATAGCCCACCAAGTTAGAGGCTCATTTATCTGCATACCATGGCAACCTCTCATCCATTCCCATTAGCTCTTCCAACCTCTTCCCCGTCATCATGGCCTTGTTTACAAGACAAACCGCCATAAATTGTTCTTCGGGGAGTGAATCATCAATGGGAACACCATCCTCAACCCTTAACCTTGACAAGTGATCCGCCACCCCATTCTCAATGCTTTTCTTGTCTTTGATCTCAAGATCAAACTCTTGAAGAAGTAAAATCCACCTAAGTTACCTTGGTTTAGCATCTTTCTTTGCAAACAAATGTCTCAAAGCCGTGTGATCGGTGTAAACAATAACTTTTGATCCCACCAAGTAGGAACAAAACTTTAAAAATGCAAACACAATGGATAGGAGCTCCTTCTCCGTACTTGCATACTTCACTTCAGCCTCATCTAAGGTTCTACTGGCATAGGAGATCACATGGAGCTTCTTATCTTTTTGTTGACCCAAAACTGCTCTTACCGCAAAATCACTTGCATCGCACATGATCTCAAACGGTAGATCCCAACCCGGTTATTGTACAATGGGTGTGGTTCTTAAAGTGTTCTTGATCTCTAGAAACGCTTTTAGACACTTTTGATCGAAGTTGAACTCAACTTCCTTGCAAGTAATCCTAGTTAGAGGTCTAGCTATCTTTGAGAATTCCTTAAAAAACCGTCTATATAAGCCCGCATGACCCAAGAAACTCCTAATTCCTTTCACCGAATTTGGAGGTTCCAAGCTAACCATCACCTCGCCTTTGCTCTATCAACCTCAATACCCTTTTCTGAAATCTTATGCCCAAGAACGATTCCTTCTCTAACCATAAAGTGGCACTTCTCCCAATTGAGCACTAGGTTGGTCTCCTCGCATCTTTTGACTAGAAAGACAACCAACAAACAAAGCACCATATACGGAAAAGTCATCTATAAACAGTTCAACCATATCTTCTATTAAGTCCGAGAAAATCAACATCATGCACCTTTGAAAGGTTGCTAGAGCATTACATAGTCAAATGGCATCCTTCGATAAGCAAAGGTACCATAGGGGCATGTAAAAGTTGTTTTCTCTTGATCACTAGGATGTATCAGAATTTGAAAGAACCCCTAATATCCATCTAGAAAACAATAGTATGGGTGATTCGCTAACCTTTCTAGCATTTGATCAATAAAAGGTAGAGAGAAGTGATATTTTTTAGTTGAGGCATTAAGTTTACGATAATCAATACACATCCTATGATCGGTGATAGTTCTAGTATGTATCAATTCATCTTTTTTGTTTTTAGCAACCGTTATTCCACTCTTCTTTGGGACTATATGAACCGAGATAATCCAAGTACTATCCGACATAGGATAGATTATCCCCACATCTATAAGCTTGAGAATCTCTTTCTTAACAACCCCTTTCAAATTAGGATTCAACGTTCTTTGATGCTCAATAGAAGTCATTGATATATCTTCTAGATATATTTTATGCATGCATAAAGATTGAGCAATTCTTCTAATATCATCCAATGAATAACCTATTGCCTTTCTATATTTTCTCAATTATACTAGAAGGGTGGCTATTTCCTCTTCACTAAGATCCGCATTCACTATGACCGGTGATATGCTCAAATATAATACCCTAAATTTTCTAATTTTTTTTTTTTTTATTTTTTGGGTTTTATCTTTAATTTTTTATTTTATCACTCAATATATTTCAGAATATAAATTAAGCTAAGCAAAATGAGTATAATTAAAAATAGCAAACGGTTAAAAATTGGTTGTAAAATCAATGGAGGAAAAAGCTAAGCCTAGAGAAATTCGCCGGTAAATAAGAATTGTAGATCAAATAGATGTCAGGAATATAATAAGCACCGTTCTTGAACTTCAAACACGAATATAAAACCAACCAACTTTCGCTGCGAAGATTATCTATGTCTAAACCTAGAATTCCAAATTTCTTTGCAAATCCTATGAATTCAAACAAGCATTAATGATCAGGTTCCATTGTTCACAAAATCCTAAACCAAATTTCTTTGCGAATAAGTCTTTTGCTCATCCAACACTAGTTCAGGAAATCAATCACACTTTCGTGCCAATTAATCAACCTAATATCAGATTTTAGGTTGCGAAGCTAGAATAAGCAATAATCACAAGTCTAGATGAAGAACTCTATGGATTTCCCTAATAATTCAAATCAATCTAACAATTCATCAAATACCTTTGAATAACCCTAAACCTAACCAGGAATCTACTTAGACATGGTGAATGAAACAAAACATTCTGAATAAAATAGATTGCATTAAAGAATAGAGTAAAGAGTAACAAGAGGGTTTCGAATTCTTCTCCCAAAACTCTGTTACAAATCTCTATCTCCGGGTATGAGTTTTCTTTTAAAAGTGACTGAAAAACCTAATTATATCCTCTAACATGTTTTGGATTTATTTGTAAATAATTAAGTCTTTTGGGCCAAAAGCAGATTCTTCAAACTTGTAGAAAGTCGTGTTCTCTTCCTTGGATGTTGGTATCGACCGATACCATAAGTGGTATCGATCGATAGAGAAACAGCGGGTCACGTTCCTTCTAAGTGTCAGTATCGATCGACACTAGGTGGTGTCGTTCGATACTGAGGCTCCATATCGGCTCCCAAAACGCTTGATCAGTGTTCAGCTCCGAAATGCTCCAAAAAACTTCAATAGATCCAATTTAGCTCCAAACGTACCTAAATCTTGTAAAGACTTTAAAAGACTCCAAAAATACTAGAAAGACTCAATAAAAAGGACTTATATCATGGTTAAAAACGGGTAAAAACCATGATATATCAACGCCTCCAGACTTAGTCTTTGCTTGCCCTCAAGCAAACAGAAAACCAAACCAGCTGATGAGGTTTGAAAACACGGAGACTCACTTGTTCTTGAAACACTGCATTGACCCTTCTTCCAAATGTCTTCTCATTACTTCACCAGTTCCAAATCTAACCACCATGTACTTCTCTGTAGACATTTGAAGCTCCCTAGACTTCACACATTATTTCACAACATTATCCATAAAAACTATCAATGCCAGTTTCATCCCTGCGATCAATGTTCAAGAACCTTCTAGACTCATTTCCATACAATATCATGACAAAAGAATCACCCAAAATTCACTTTGTTCTTCGCTTCCAACCTCTGTGTGATCATCCCTTGTAAGCAGAAATAATGGGATCACTAGAAATTTTCCTAACCCTCTACTTAGAAGAAAATCATTTCATCTTTTCGTGCTTAATTTTTGGACTTAGAGTGAGGAAGAGGTATACCATTACTTTAAAACAGGTGGGTTCCTTTGTCAGATATGAATGAGGAATCAAGTTCTAGAATCACTAACCACATCAATGAAGTGCAAAACTTTTGGCTCAGGTTTCGATGGACTCTGCTAGAGATATGAGTGTCTCCTAGTTAACTGGTCACTCTTTGGATTTTCCATTAGTCCGATCTGAAAATACTGGTTTTGTAATAATGGATACTTAGAAGCAAAGTCAAGACAGTGGATACAGAAGCAAGATCATAATCTCCTACAAAATTTTAACTCAATAAAAACAAACACCATGTCAGCAACTACCTCCTCCAGACTTAAACAACACTGTCCCCAGTGTTATCTAGTCTAGAGATGGCAAAAGAAATCAGAAGAAATGAGTGGTTGATGAAGCACAAAGAAGTTACCCGTGTGTGATGGTTGGTATCGACCGACACTTCCTGGTATCGATCGATACCGAGTGTCAGTCGAGACAGGTACTTCTTTTTCTTCTAGGCGGCGGGTATCGATCGATACCATAAGTGGTGTCGATCAATACTAGTGGCAAGTTATTACTCCTTCTCTGTGGATGTGGTGTCGATCCATACAGACTGGTGTCGATCGATACTGCTCAGCTAAACCTGGTTCACGTGAAGAAACAAGATACAAAACCAGAAATAAAATTGAAAGCGAAGACTTATATACAAACTCACCAGTGGGTTGCCTCCCACCAAGCGCTTATTTAATGTCATTAGCTTGACATGGTAGTTGTTTAGGCATTGGGTGGTTCAGCCAGAGGCATTATGTGACCATTGGGATAGCAGCTTTTGCCCAATAGTATTTCACCCGCTGTCCATTGACAATGAACTCCTTGCCTTCAGCATTTATCAGCACGATTGCACCGTGTGGGCAGACTTCCTTGATTGTGAAGGGACTTGACCAACGAGAACGCAATTTCCAAGGAAATAATTGCAAACGAGAGTTATACAGAAGTACCTGGTCATTGGGTTCAAAGTGGCTAGAGAGGATCTTCTTGTCATGATATGCCTTAGTCTTTCCTTTGTACAGCTTCGAGTTTTCATAGGCGAGGTGTCGAATCTCATCCAGCTCGTTCTGTTGGACCAATCGCCTCTGTGCAACAGACTTGATGTCAAAATTCATCAGTTTAGTAGCCCATTCCGCCTTGTGGTCAATCTCAACCAGAAGGTGACATGCTTTCCCGTACAGCAAATGAAATGGTGTAGTACCAAGTGGAGTTTTGAAAGCAGCACTGTAGGCCCAAAGTGCATCGTCTAATTTTGTGGCCCAATCCTTCCGTGTGGTGCCAACTGTTTTCTCCAGAATCTCTTTAATTTGTCTGTTGGAGACCTTAACTTGTCCGCTAGTCTGAGGATGATAAGGAGTAGCCACGCGATGATCCATATTTTTGCATCAATTTTTTGAAAACCTTGTTGATAAAGTGAGTGCCACCATCACTTGTAACGATCCGAGATACTCCAAATCGAGGGAAAATAATGGTCTTGAACAGCTTCAGGACCACCAAAGAATCATTGGTTGGACTAGCAATTGCTTTCACTCATTTGGAGACGTAGTCCACAACAACCAAGATGTACTTATTCTGCCGTGACGAAGGAAAGGGGCCCATAAAATCGATGCCCCAACAGTTAAAAACTTCGACCTCGAGGATAAAGTTTTGTGGCATCTCATGCCGCTTACTGATCTTCCATCTCCTCTGGCTGACATCGCAGTGCGAGATAAAAGTATGAGCGTCCTTGAACATCGTAGGCCACCAAAAGCCTGCTTGAAAAACCTTGGAGACCGTCTTGAAAGTAGCAAAGTGGTCAGCATACTCAGACCCATGACAATGATACAGCACCTCTGGTACCTCAGACTCTGCGATACATCTCATGTACATCCCATCAGAACAGTGCTTGTATAAGTAAGGTTAGTCACAGAAGAATCGTCTGATGTCGTGCATAAATTTCTTCCTTTCATACTTCTTGAGGTGTGTTGGCTCGTCCTCTGCAGTTAGGTAATTGGCTATGTCCGCGTAACATGGACGAGCAGGAGTAGTCACAGCCTTTGCGGGTGGTGGGTATCGACCGATACTGGGTGAGTATTGATCGATGTTGGGCGGGTGTCGACCAATATACTGGAAATCTCATTCTCGATGAAGTAAATCTTCGACAGACATACTGGAAATCTCATTCTCGATTTTCAGACATACTGGAAATCTCATTCTCGATGAAGTAAACCTTCTCTTCATGTAGGGAGTCATCAATAGGCACGCCTTCATCGATCCGCATCCTCGAGAGATGGTCTGTAACTCCATTTTCTACACTTTTCTTGTCCTCAACTTCAATGTCGAAGCCTTGGAGCAAAAGAACCCAACGACATAGGCGAGGCTTGAGATCCTTGTTCTGCAACAGATATTTGAGAGAAACATAATCGGTATGAATGGTCACCTTGCTCCCAATCAGATAAGAGCGAAATTTCTCAAAAGAGAAGACGATTCCTAGTAACTCCTTCTCTATTGTGATGTAGTTCCTCTGAGCATCATCTAACGTTCTGCTGGCATAGTAGATAACATGGAGTTTCTTGTCCTTCCTCTAACCCAAAACTGATCCAACTGCAAAGTGGCTCGCATCCACATAATATCAAAAGGGAGGTTCCAATCTGGTGGTTGGACAACAAGAGCACTAACCAATGCCTTCTTAATATGCTCAAATGCGACAAGACACTCGGATGTGAAATCAAAAGTGATATCCTTACACAAAAGAGCAGTTAGTGGGCGTGCTAGCTTGGAGAAATTCTTGATGAATCGTCGATAAAACCCGGCATGACCAAGAAAACTTTGAATATCCTTCACAGATGTTGGTGGTTGAAGGCTCGTCATAACCTGAATCTTAGCTTTGTCTACCTCGATCCCAGCTTTAGAAACCTTGTGCCCCAGAACAATGCCCTCGTGAACCATAAAATGACATTTCTCCCAGTTCAGGACCAGATGCTTCTCCTCACACCTCTGTAGTACCTTTAACAAGTTATCTAGACAACCTTTGAATGAAGACCCATAAACTGAAAAATCATCCATTAACACCTGCATAAATTCCTCAATCATGTCGGAGAAGATTGACATCATACACCTGTGGAGCATTACATTATCCAAATGGCATTCTTCTTTAAGCGAATGTGCCATACGGACATGTAAATGTCGTCTTCTCCTGATCATCCGGATGTATCGAGATCTGGAAGAAACCTGAGTACCCATCAAGAAAGCAGTAGTATGGTGACTTGCTAGTCTCTCCAGCATCTGATCGATGAATGGCAGTGGGAAGTGATCCTTCCTTGTAGCAGCATTCAGCTTCCTGTAGTCAATACACATCCGGTATCCAGTGATCGTTCTTGTTGGGATCAGCTTATCATTCTCGTTTTTCACCACAATATTCCCTCCTTTTTTAGGTACCACATGAACTGGTTAAGTTTCCTCTCTGATGCTCGATCGAAGCTTTCGACTCGTCCTCCAGATGAATCCGATGCATGCACAGGTCTGGTGATATACCTGAAATGTCATCAAGAGAATAGCCGAGAGCTTTGCGATACTTGCGCAGCTTGCTCAGAAGTAAGGCAACCTCTGCGTTGTTCAACGAAGAATTGACTATTACAGGATATGTGGAATTAGGACCAAGAAATACATACCTTAGATTTGCTTGGAGTGGTTTGAATTCGATCTTAGGAGCTCTTTCCTCACTCCAGTCACCAAATGAATCGAGTTGTGTAGAGGTGACGACTAATTTCTCAGCTGCAGGTGAATGGTGTTGATCGATACTGCTAGTGGTGTCAATCGATGCTCTTTGGCTGTTGTCAAGCATCTTGGCGTATCCAGCAAAAACGTCAGTTGAGTATACCTCTGAATCAGCTGAACAAACCAGTGCTCTCTCTAGCAGGTTCTCAGGATGTAACTACATGAAGTACTCGTCAGATATGTCACCAAAAGTGTCGACGAAGAATGTTTGCCCATCAATGGTCAGTTTTTCATCATCTTTTCCATGTTAAAAGTCATGATCAGATCACTGATGTTAAGAGATATCCTCCCATTCTTACAATCGATTAGAGCTCCGGCTGTTGCTAGAAAGGGCCTTCCAAGAATGAGTGGATCCTTTGGCTCTGCGTCATACTCTAGTACAATGAAGTCACTTGGGACTAAGCAGTCCCCGATCGTTATTGAAACGTTTTCGAGTAATCCTTCGGGGATTCTGGTAGGCATAAAATCCGTCATTCCCATTTGCTTAGCCATGGAGTATGGCAAGGTTAACACTGGAGCCAAGATCGCAGAGACATCGCTCGAATCTTTATGTAAAGATTGTACAGTCCAACACAAAACTTCCTGGGTCTGCCAGCTTCTCTGAAATCTTGTTGAACTGAATCGCACTGCACTCATGAGTAATCCTCATCACTCCCTCCTCAAGGTTCACATTGCTTGATACCATCCGCTTGATATACCTCCTGAAAGCTGGTGAAGTCATGATAGCATTCATGAAAGGAAGCTCAATAATCAACTTTTTTATCATTGCCCTACATCTGGCTTCTTCTACTTCCTTCTTGGTCTTGGAAGGGGGTCGAGGGAAAGGTATCTTGGGAACGTAGATTTTTCTTGTATTCACCGCGGTCTCTTTCTTCTCGACTTCTGGGCTAGTGTCGATCGATGCTGGTGGCTTTGCAACGTCCTCGGCAGATCCTTGGACAAGTATCGATCGATGTTGTCTGGTATCGGTCGACACTGGGTGAGTGTCGGTCGATACTGGTGTGGTTTCCGGAGTTTTATCGTCGTCATCTCCAGAATGATCGACGAGCTGCTTTGCAGTATAAGCTTTCTTCACTCCTAGACTGACTTCTTTTCCACTCCTCAAGGTGATAGCATGAACATGTTCCCTCGGATTCACTGTTTTCCTTGGAAGAAAACTGTCTTGTCTCTTAGCTGCTTATGAGGTCTTAGTAACCTGAGTTTCCAGCTTTGGCTCCGGTTTCTGAAGATGTCATCGATCGGTAGAAACACGATGTAGATGCCTGATGCAGGCTGTCCATCCCTCAAGTCAGCTTCTCTTCGTTCTTGAGCTTCCCAGCATCTCAAAATCCATCTTAGAAGTCTCGAAACTCCAAAATAACTAATAAGAGACAGAAAAACATATGCAAATGCAAGGAAACTAACCTAAAGTCCTAAAGTGCATGACCATGAACAAAGGAGGACTAAAAGTAATGCAAAAATGTCAAAACTAACTAAGAAATGAAACTAAAGCTAGAGAAAACATCCTAAAAACAATGCAAATGCTATGAATATCAACTCCCCCGAACTTATCTTTTACTTGTCCGCAAGCAAACAACAAAGAACAAACCGGAGAAGAAGTTTGAAAGCGTGGATTCAAAGCCACAAAATATCAAAGGAAGGGTTCAACTCAAAGTCTTTGAAGATAGCTTAATGTTGCAAGATCGATCATCATACTATTCGTACTTTTCCACATTCATCGCAATACAAGTTCCTAATTCAACCTCTTTACTCAAATAAAAATTCACAATCAAACCAAAACAACTCTTTAACATTCATTAAAGTATCAAATGCAGTCTCACGAAGGGGTATCAAGCATTCTAATTTGGTTTGGATTCAATGGCCTTTATGGTGGTTTTAGAAATGATTTAGTGGGTGACTCTCAAATAAAACGGAATGTTAGAGATTATGCAAAATCTATCTAAGAAAGGGAAAAATTTATGCATACAAGTTCTAACCCTCATTGTTCTACCCAATCCTATCAAGACAAACACCAATGTCTACCCAAAGCCGCTTCTCTTTTTCTTCTCCTTTCATTTTCACCCACCAAGCTCTTTATACTTAAATATTCACTTTCAAAAACAACTACACCAACCACAATTCCTTAAACATTCACAAACTCTTAGGGGATCTTTTCTTTTCTTTTTACGTAGACTCTTTTCTTTTCTCTTGCTCTTTTTTTTTTCTTTGATACTAAGCTCTTTCCTTTTGATTTAGTAAGCTACAAGACATACATTTCTATTTATGCACTTAAGAGTCTTTCCTAAGAGAATGTTTTCTTTTTGATTCCAACCATCTCAATTTTTTCTTTTCTTTTCTCCCACTCCACTATCCCAATCAATCTCATCTTCACACCAACAACCCAAATCAAGCATTAAATCTAACCACCTAGTTCTAAAACATTCCCAACCTATAGGCTAGTGATATGCTCAAAACTAATACCCTAAAGTATCTAAGCAGTCGCTATAGCAATTTAGGAGTCGAACCACAAAGACTCAAGATAACACTCAATAGATATCAGAAATAAGAACTAAGCTAAGCAGAATAGATGGAATTAAGAAATAACAAAAGCAAGTAAGTCAAGGATATGAAATCAAATGAGGAAAAGCTAGGCTTAGGGAAACTTGCAGGCAAATCAGAATTATCAAATCAAATCAATTATCAGGAATAGGTTAAGCTCCGCTTTCAAACTCGAAACACAGATGTAAAGTAAACCAACTGTCGTTGCGAAAACTATCTATGTCTAAACCTAGAATTCCAAATTCCTTTGCAAATTCATAGAATTCAGACAAGCATTAAAGTTCAAGTTCAATTGTTCACAAAATCCCTAGACCAAATTCCTTTGCGAATAGGGCTTTTGCTCACCAAACACTAGATCAGGCAAATCAATCACACTTCCGTGCCAATTAACAACCTAAGGTCAGATTTTAGTTCGCGAGGCTAAAATCAGCATTAAACTCAAGTCTAGGTGAAAAGCTCTAAAGAATATTCCTTAACAATCAATTCAGATCTAACAATCCATCAATTACCCTTTAGTAACCCTAAACCTAACAAGGAATCTACTCAGACATGGTGAATGCAACAAACACAATGAATAGAATAGATATCATATTATATGAAATAATGATAACAAAAGGTTCAAGAATTCTTCTCCAAAATACTCGATTGTCGAAGAACTCTCTCTCCAGAAATCACAAGGTAAAACTCAATACAATCCGATACCTCTACTGAGGTTCAAAACCTAATTATATTGTTTCTAAAACGTTTTGGAATCTCTATCGAAAGATAAGGAAAGCTTCTGAATAAATCTCGGGCTTGTCACGCGTTCAGGTCACGGGCATCGACCGATGCCATAAATGGTATCGATCGATGCTTGGTCTTCTGATCGTGGAACTCTCAAACGTAGGGTGTCGATCGATGCTGAGCTTGTTCCCGAACGGCTTCAACTCCGGATTGCCTCAAAAGCTTCTCAAATTCTCCAATTAGCTCCATAGCGCCTATATCTTGAAAAGAACCTGAAAGACTCTAGAACTAGAGAAAAGACTCGACAAAAAGGACTTATATCATGGCTAAAAACGGGTAAAAACCATGATATATCAACTCCCCCAGACTTAGTCTTTGCTTGCCCTCAAGCAAACAGAAAACCAATCAGAGAAAGAGGTTTGAAAACATGGAGACTCACCTTTTTCTTGAGACAAAGTAATGACCATTTTCCAAGCTCCCAGTTGTCACCTAAACAGTTTCAGATTCGGACCACCATGTACTTCTCCTTAGGCTGTTGCAGTTTCCCATTATCCACCCATTATCTCACAACATCAATCATACTAAATCCTTCATTACCGTTTCATCACTGATGTTGGTATTCAAGAACCTTCTAGATTCTTCCTCATGCTATACAGAGAGGGAGGATTATAAGAAGCTCGGGTGATTTGTTCATTCCTCATATTTTTTTTTCATCGCTCGACTGGCGTTTGCCGTCTCTTCTTCTCTCTCACACCATTTCCATCTTTTTCAATTGCTTTGCATCATATTCTTTTCGTTCTATATATTATATTATCAGATTCTTGTTCTTATTCTCATTCTCAACTGCATTCCTTCGATCTAACCAGGTTAGAGGACTTGATTTCACTATTATATAGAGTAGATTTGGCAAAATTATTTTGGGGGGTTTCGATAGATATGAGCTTTTCACTCCTAGTTCTTTGATACGTTTAGCCTATAGGTCGAATTTGTAATCGCTGCCCATAGGATAGAATGGATAGAATAGGGATAGAGAGATATATGTTATGGATAGTCTCGATTTAAGTTGTGGTAGATGGTGAAATTTTTGAGTTGTCTGGGTGTCGATCATGCGCCGCATAGCCTCGAGCCTTGGCATATCATCGTTGCCTCAGGTCTTTGTATGATCGTGTCCCGGCGACACCATATTTTGAATGGTGTCGTTATACTCCGAATCGATTCGATGCCTACTGTTGAATAGATGCTGCATTCACAGGGACGTCGGCATAGCTCTATTCATCTTTGATTGTATATGATATATTTTTTGGCAGATGCTCCTCGCAAGTGTGTACGTACAGAGAGGAGCGACGCGCTTATATGAATCTAGTTCCAACCCTCATGCAGCAGTTATGATCTCCAGTAACGAGTGGAGCTTCCCTGAATTCAGAAGGTTACACCCTGAGAGTCGTCTACATTCTTGAGCAGTTCTTACTCCGGTGGATCCGAGGTCTACAGAGTCTCCCAGGATCTGGGTTTTACAGAGGACACGGGCCTGTCAGAGCTTCAATCCCGGCTCACCTTCACACGGACCTCGAGGCGCTGTAGGTCACGAGCAATTACCGCGCGCTCCTTCTGGCACCAGTACTGGATTTTAGGTATCACTGGACCTAGTCGGGAGGGTAAGCGGATCATGGCTCACGACGAGATTAAATGAAGGTCTCCCAAGGATGAGACATATTCGAGAGTGAGGCCTGCAATTTAAGGCCTATAGCTTGAGGATGGGGACGAGTATGACACTGTCTGCTTCTATTCAAACGAGTGGCTCGCGTCGTCAATCCTACCCATCGTTTATCGATCACAAACACCATGCGTCGGTTGGGCATCGATGTGGACTTGCTGCCTAATCCTGGAGAGATTGGGTTGGGTCACTCTGCACGTCAGGCAGTTGACCTCTACCCAGACCTGTGTGCCGCCAGTTTCTCGCGTCACACTTCGGGTGTATTAGCAGAGATGAGGTCGATCGTCTCTGCTTTAGAGGGCACGCCTGACTTTTCCTGATCAGAGGAGTTTTCGTTACACGAGACTGCCCTAATTTCTGACGCAACAGATCCTGTGTACATGCGGTATCTACGGGTTCATCTTTCTCCTCAGCAGATTGCTTCTCTCCCCCCAGTTTCAGGATCCTGCAGACCTTTGATCTGGCGACACTCCTGGTCTTGGGCTACAGCCTCCAAGAATTCCACTCAGATTGACATCCGCGCCATACCGACTCCTGCGCCTTGTTTTCTTCATATGCATTCCAGGTTGCAGTTCTCAGCTCCACCTTATTCTGCAGATGGAAGGCGAACAAGCTCCGGATTTCTCAGAGCTGATGCATGTGGCAGGTTATTCAGTTAAGGTCAGGGAGTTGGAGAACATCATTCCATGAGGAGATGAAGGTTTTGATTGGCCGAGATGAACCTCGCGCGCTGACAGAGCATTGGGCAGGCTCTCTTTGCTCAGCCCACTTGGTCCTCTTCTGAAACGCAAAGCTCTTTCACTGGCCGCAACTACGCCACAAGCGCGTAAATCAGAGTCTCAGTTGGCAGCCTTCCTCACTCGCTATCTTCCGATGCAACTTTGATCATCCACATGCATGCAGTGCTATTCCACGTAAGTGGACTAATCGTTCCCCGGTCTCATGGATGGCGCAGTATAGCATGCATATGACCGCTGGTTTGAAGGCCACTCGCGCGCTGGTGTTTTGCCTACTACGGAATGGAGGCTCTTGATGCAGCTGCCCTCAAACCGCGGGGCGCTAACGCGGACCATTGGACCGTTCCTACATTTAATCCCTCTCCAGACTCGCACTTCGATCCAGACCCGAGTCTGCTTTCGTCGCGTTCCTTCTGTTCGTGGCCTGATACACACCACGTCAGGCTTGGCAGTCCGCATCTCCGCTGCTATGCAGCCGAGACATGATCCCGAGCTGCTGATGACCTGCTGCTGGGGTTAGTTCAGCCATCGCCGTTCCCAAGGCCCAGCGACATGACATCTGGCTCCGTGCTGTCTTCTTTCTTTTTCCCCAGCCAATACCTAGAAGCTACCCCATATTGACGAAGGTACTTTCAGAAGTGGACGGGTCTTTAAGTGAGCAATCTGGCTTCGCCTGTTTCTCGCTGTCGCTGCTGTCTTCTCAACGGACGCCCGGTCCCCCTCTGGCTGCTGTTGTCTTCGCACGCTCGCTAACGGCTCAAGTACCCGTATACTATACATCCGTCTCTGGTGTCAGATTCTGATGAATGATTCGGACTAGTTTCTGTTCGTTTGGTTCACATTTCCCTTTTCTCTTCTTTTCTTTTCCTTTGTTTTGTTTTCTTTTAGGAACTTGTCTAATCCCTTTGTCAGAACTTGTTGGAACTTATGGCTATATGTTATTCTGTTGCTTCTAACCGTGTTCTCGTGATCTGACAGTTACTTGTCAGCACTTTTGGCTTCAGTAGACACTCTCTTTGAGTTTCAGAAATCGACACAACTTTCAGCATCGATCGATCTGATCTCCTTCAGTATCGATCGATGCCCATCACCTTTCTACGGTAATTGTCGACATTTCCCAAGTCCACTTTGTTCTTTGTTCTTTCATTTTGATTCCTCTAGGCTAGGTAACACTGCGGGACAGTGTTGTTTAAGTCTGGGGGAGGTATTACTAGCATCTGTGTTTGTTTTTCTTATGAAACTAGTCTACTTTTGAGTCTTTTTTTGAGTCAACTTTTTGTTTTATCTGAGTCAAAAAATTTGTTGGAGATTATGAACCTTTGCTTGATGACAGTGTCTTGACTTTTTGCTTTTGAGTAACCATTGTCATAGATCCAGCCTTAAGATCGACTAATGAAAAATCCAAAGGCTAAAGTTAACCAGAAAAACACCCATGCCTCCAGCAAATTTCTTCTGAATCCTGAGCCAATTTTGCACTTCACTCCTGAGGTTGGTTAGTTACACATGAACTTGATTCATCATGGCATATCTGGCAAAGAACCCATGCGTTATAATTAATATGGTAGACTCTTCCCCTGATACATAAATGGTATATAAAAGATGAGATGATTTCCGCCGAGTAGAGGGCTAAGGGACATTCCCTGTGATCCCATTATTCTACTTGGATAAGGATTGATCACACAAGAAGTCTGAAGCGAGGGGTAGGAAATTTCTGAGACCACCATTTTCCGCTAGACTTTTGACACTTTGAGAGGGGAGAACCGGGGGATTAGGGTGGATATCACCATCATTACTCGCGTCTCGAACCTTGATTTGTGTATGCAAAGCTTAATTGCAAATCAGAAAGCATAAAAAGATATAAGTCTGGGGAGAGGAAATCAATTACCAAAAGTGTAAAATCTGAGTGGTTCCTTAGTCATCGATATCGCATGAGGAAGAATCTAGAAGGTTCTTGAATGTCAGCATCAGTGATGAAACGGCTAATGAAGGATTTAGCATGATTTGATGTTGTGAGGTAATGGTTGGATAATGGAAACTGTAACAGCCTAAGGAGAAGTACATGGTGGTCTGATCTGAAACTGTTTAGGTGCGACAACTGGGAGCTTAGAAAATGGTCATTACTTTTGTCCTCAAGAAAAAGGTGAGTCTCCATGTTTTCAAACCTCTTTCTCTGTTGGTTTTCTGTTTGCTTGAGGGCAAGCAAAGACTAAGTCTGGGGGAGTTGATATATCATGGTTTTTACCCGATTATTTGCCATGATATAAGTCCTTTTTGTCGAGTCTTTTCCTCTAGTTTTAGAGTCTCTCCAGGTTCTTTTCAAGATATAGGCGCTATGGAGCTAATTGGAGAATTTGAGAAGCTTTTGAGGCAATCTGGAGTTGAAGCCGTTCAAGAACAAGCTCAGCATCGATCGATCACACTGAGTGAGCAATCGATCGACACCCTTCAGTTTGGAGTTCCACGACCTAAAAGACCAAGCATCGATCGATACTACTTATAGGGCATCGGTCGTATGCCCGTACGTGAACCAGAACGTGTGACAAGTCCGAGATTTATTCAGAAGCTTTCCTTATCTTTCGAGATAGATTCCAAAAACGTTTTAGAAACAATTATTAGGTTTTTGACCTCAGTAGAGGGCATCGGATTGTATTGAGTTTTTACCTTGTGATTTCTGGAGAGAGAAGGTTCTTCGACAATCGAGTATTTTGGAGAAGAATTCTTGAAACCTTTTGTTTATTCTTATTTCATATAATATGATATCTTTCTATTCATTGTGCTTTGTTTGCATTCACCATGTCTGAGTAGATCCTTTGTTAGGATTAGGGTTACTAAAGGGTAATTGATGGATTGTTAGATCTGAATTGATTGTTGGATTATTCTTTAGAGCTTTTCACCTAGACTTGAGTTTAATGCTGATTTTAAGCCTCGCGAACTAAAAATCTGACCTTAGGTTGTTAATTGGCACGGAAGTGTGATTGATTTGCCTGATCTAGTGTTTGGTGAGCAAAAGCCCTATTCGCAAAGGAATTTGGTTTAGGGATTTTGTGAAACATTGAACTTGAACTTTAATGCTTGTCTAATTCTATGAATTTGCAAAGGAATTTGGAATTCTAGTTTAGACATAGATAGTTTTCGCAACGACAGTTGGTTTACCTTTACATCTGTGTTTCGAGTTTGAAAGCGGAGCTTAATCCTATTCTCTCGACAATTGATTTGATTTGATAATATCCTGATTTACCTGCTAAGTTTCCCTAAGCCTAGCTTTCCTCCATTGATTTCATATCCTTGACTTACTTGCTTTTGTTATTTCTTAATTTCCATCTATTCTGCTTAGCTTAGTTTCTTATTTCTGAATCTATTGAGTGTTATCTTGAGTCTTTGTGGTTCGACCTCCTAAATTACTATAGCGAACTGCTTAGATACTTTAGGGTATTAGTTTTTGAGCATATCTATCTAAGTAGATTCCTGGTTAAGTGTTTAAGGGTTATTCAAAGGTATTTGATGAATTGTTAGATTGATGTTTGATTATTAGGGAAATCCATATAGACGTTCTTCATCTAGTACTTGTGATTATTTGCTTATTCTAGCTTCGCGACTAGAATATGATATTAGGTTGATTAATTGGCACGAAAGTGTGATTGATTTTCCTGAACTAGTGTTGGATGAGCAAACGACTTAATTCGCAAAGAAATTTGGTTAGGATTTTGTGAAACAATGGAACCTGATCATTAATGTCTTGTTTGATTCATAGGATTTGCAAAGAAATTTGGAATTCTAGGTTTAGACATAGATAATCTTCGCAGCGAAAGTTGGTTGGTTTTTATATTCGTGTTTGAAGTTCAAAACGGGTACTTATTATATTCCTGACATCTGATTTTGACTCTACAATTTCTATTTACCGGCGAATTTCTCTAGGCTTAGCTTTTTCCTCCATTGATTTTACAACCAATTTTTAACCGTTTGCTATTTTTAATTATACTCATTTTGCTTAGCTTAATTTATATGCTGAAATCTATTGAGTGTTATCTTGAGTCTTTGTGGTTCGTCCCCTAATATTCTGCAGCTACTGCTTTAGTAGTTTTAGGGTATTAATATTGAGCATATCACCGGTCTAGTGAATGCGGATCTTAGTGAAGAGGAAATAGCCACCCTTCTAGTATAATTGAGAAAATATAGAAAGGCAAATAGGTTTATTCGTTGGATGATATTAGAGAATTGCTCAATCTTTATGCATGCATATAATATAATTCTAAAGATATATCAATGACTTCTATTGAGCATCGAAGAACGTTGAATCCTAATTTGAAAGGTTTGGTTAAGAAAGAGATTCCAAGCTTATAGATGTGGGATAATCTATCCTATGTCGGATAGTACTTGGATTTCTCCGGTTCATATAGTCCCAAAGAAGGGTGGAATAACGGTTGCTAAAAAACGAAAAGATGAATTGATACATACTAGAACTATCACCGGATCAATAGGATGTGTATTGATTATCGTAAACTTAATGCCTCAAACTAAAAAATATCACTTCTCTCTACTTATTGATCAAATGCTAGAAAGGTTAGCGATCACCCATACTAATTGTTTCTAGATGGATATAGGGGTTCTTTCAAAATTCTGATACATCCTAGTGATCAAAAGAAAACAACTTTTACATTGCTCTCTGGTACCTTTGCTTATCGAAGGATGTCATTTGACTATGTATGCTGCCAGCAACCTTTCAAAGTGCATGATCGTTGATTTTCTCGGACTTAATAAGAAGATATGGTTGAACTTTTATAGACTGACTTTTTCCGTATATGGTGCTTTGTTTTTGGTTGTCTTTCTAGTCAAAAGATGTGGAGGAGACCAACCTAGTGCTCAATTGGGAGAAGTGCCACTTTATGGTTAGAGAAGGGAATCGTGTCTTCGGCATAAGATTTCAGAAAAGGGTATTGAGGCTTGATAAGCAAAAGGTGAGGTGATGGTTAAGCTTGGAACTCTCAATTCGGTGAAAGGAATTAGGAGTTTCTTGGTATGCGGGCTTATATAGACGGTTTTTTGTAAGGAATTCTCAAAGATAGCTAGACCTCTAACTAGGATTCCTTGCAAGGAAGTTGAGTTCAACTTCGATCAAAGAGTGTCTAAAAAGCGTTTCTAGAGATCAAAGAACACTTTAAGAACACACCCATTGTACAATAACCTCGGTTGGGATCTACCGTTTGAGAATCATGTGCGATGCAAGTGATTTTGGCGGTAAGAGCAGTTTTTGGGCAACAAAAAAGATAAGAAGCTTACCATGTGATCTCCTATGCCAGTAGAACCTTAGAGAGGCTGAAGTGAAGTTATGCAAGTACGGAGAAGGAGCTCCTATGCCATTGTGTTTGCATTTGAAAAGTTTTGTTCCTGACTTGGTGGGGCTCAAAAGTTATTGTTTATCCACCGATCACGACGGCTTTGAGATCATTTAGTTTGCAAGAAAGAATGCTAAACCAAGGTAACTAGGTGGAGATTTTATCTTCTTCAAGAGTTTGATCTTGAGGATCAAAGACAAGAAAACATTGAGAATGGGGTGGCGGATTCACTTGTCAAGGTTAAGGGTTGAGGATGGTGTTCCCATTGATGATTCACTCCCCGAAAGAACAATTTATGGGCGGTTTGTCTTGTAAACAAGGCCATAGATGACGGGGAAGAGGTTGGAAGAGCTAATGGGAATGGATGAGAGGTTGCCATGGTAATGCAGATAATGAGCCTCTAACTTGGTGGCTTGTAGAAAAGAAATTCTTCAAAGACTAGAACCGTTCTATTGAGATGAATCGTACTTGTACAACTTATGTTGCAAAGAAAAGCTTTATAGAAGATGTGTATCGGAAGAAGAAGTTGCCGGTATATTTGTTGCATTACCCACCACGGTTCGACGTAATGGAAGTAACTTCGCATCATTCAAAACGGTTACTAAAAAGCGCTACAAACGGGGTTTAGGCTGGCCAAAAATGTTCAAGGACGCTCAGAAATTGTTTCAAAGTGTGATGCATGCCAAAGGAAAGGCAACATAAGTAATGTGACAGAATTAGCTGCCCACAACAATTCGATCTGGCGTGTGAGATCTTTGAACGGTGGGGTGGAATTGTGACTTCATGGGACAATTTCTGTCTTCTTTAGGTAACAACTATAATCCTAGTACGGTCCAATTATTGTTGAAATGGGTGAGGCTAATAGCTAGTTTCCGACCGAATGATGCTAAGTTTATGTTGAAAGATGATCAGACTATCATCTTTCTGCCAGTCTTGGCATTCCTCGAGTTGTGATTAGTGAATGGTGATACTCACTTCATCAATAAGGTCTTTTGAGAGTTTTTGAAGAAGCAAGGGGTCAACACAAGGTAGAACTGGCCCGTAAATCCTCAAACGAGTGGTCAAGTTGAGATTTCAACCGGCGAAATCAAAGCAAATCTTTGAGAAGACGGTTGGTAGACGACAAGAAAGGATTGGTCAATTGAAGCTAGATGATGTACTTTGGGCCTATATTGGCTCGCTTTCAAGATGACTATCGGGACGACTCTATTCAATCCTTCTTTATGGGGAAGTCGTGTCATCTTTCTTGGTGGAGCTTGAGTATAAAGGCCATGTGGACGGCGAAGCTTCTTAACTTTGACATCAAGACGGCCCGCGGAGAAAGCGCTTGGTACAATTGAATGAGTTGGATTAGATCGTTTGGACGCCTATGAGAAGTCCATTGGAGAGTTCACCATGAATGTGCAACGCCTTAAGCCCTATCTAGCTGATGAGTTTCATAGAGGAAAGGACCACATTTCCTATCTCGGATCTAGAACGGCCTAGGGCAATGAACCGTCAAAGCTTTGTTTACGTAAAACAAGCGCGCTTGAGAGGCAATCCTGTATCCTTGTATATAGTTTTTTTCTTTATGCTAATTCTTGTGTTCTTGGTTGTTTAAGTAGTAGGGGGTTGATCCGCAAAACATTGAATTGACTTCGTTAACACCGACAGTTTTTGAAGATTTCTAGAAGGAATAATCGGCTCTGTATCGAGAAAGTGATAGCGTTGGTCGGTAAATCGAGTTACTGCATCGGGCACTTGACGACCGTTGCAAAAAACTTCTTTGAAATTTCCAAAAGGATGATCAGGTTACTGCATCGGGAAAGTGTCGGCCGTTGAGTACACAATCGGTTTCTGAATCACGTATAGCTGACGACCGGTGAAAATTTTCAAAAAAATTCCAGAAGGATAGTCGGGTTCTGCTTTAGGCTGATGATCGATGCAAAAGTTTTGAAAAAAATTCTAAAAGGATTGTCGGGTTTTCTGCTTCGGGAAGCTGCTAGTTGATGATGGCAATAGGGGTCCTCCATCAGTAAGGTGCTGCCCGAGTTGAGTCCAGATCAAGATGACGAAAATCAAAGAACAACATGGACCTCATCAAGCTGCGCCCGCTCCGAACAAAGGAAAGGTCGTAGCTCATCATCTAGTGAGTGAGGAACATGTCTGCAACTTGTGCAAAGCTAAGTAAAAGAAAGGGTAAAGCGCAAGTATCTAAGAAGAGTGCCCAAAGAAGAAGGCGCCGGCGAAAGAAACCCATGAAGAGTACATCTTCAACGAAGAAACCTTCTTATGCCACGTTGCTAGCCAAGCTTGAATCAATACATTCCTTCCAACGCTGTACACGGATCATGCTCTCTACTCCATGATCTTGGATCTTAGAGGATGGTGGCACTTCTCTTTGAACTTATGGGGTTAGGCCAAATTCTTTCTCATGGAAAACCCCGCCTACAAGACCTCCCACCGCTCCAATCCTTGCTCGTTAACACTTTCATTTCGAATATGTGAAGAATGAGGATTTGGTCAAAGATGCTTCACATAACTACTTATTGTCGAGATTTGAATTGAAGAGGACATTGCTAAGCTCAGAATGCCCAAAGAGGTCAACGCACGTCTCACATGGATTCGAAGAAGGGATGTCTACCAGTCATTTTCTCCGGGTTACAAACGATCATTAAATACTCGGGTGTTCCGGAGACAATCCATTGTAATGCTTCTAAGATATTGGCTGGTCACAAAGATGGATTGATAGAGGGTGAGAATGAAGATTATGTGTATGAACCCCCGCAATCTCGCACTCTGTCCCTCAATCGAGAACTAACTGACCTAAAGTTCTAGCTCCACACTATTCATTGCTAGATGGGAGTATTCCACTAGTGGAAATGCCCGTTGGACTGAGATGCCACTTTTGGCAAATACTAGCGTCGATCTTCGCATTCTCATAAATATCCATGAGAGGAAAAGGTTGTCGTTGATTATGGATCATCAGGCACGACGACATTCTGAGGGCGCGTTGGCAGTCATCCTTGGCAGCTCGAAGATAGTAGCAACTGCCAGCCAACATCATAAAACAACGGACTTGCGGCTCTTGGAAAATACCGGAAAAAGACTCCGCAATTGAGTGTAGGAGGGAATCACTACGACAAAGTTAGAAGACTTTGTCTTACGAGCAGTAGCCAGTGACGTCTGACTATGAGGATTGCACTCGATAGATTTGGGCGAGCCAAAGATTTGCCCCTATTCATCCACCGAGCAGATTTTCTGAGCGGAGTGTTACGGGGAGAGTTATTGGGTACCCGATTCTACTATTTATTGGTCTCGATGGCAAGAAGAAGATACTACTCCTGAACTGCGAGCTCACTTCGATTTATGAGTTTTAGCGAACAGTGATTTTCTAAACAAGCGATGTTTTTTATACAACCCAGAGACTCAACCGTCTAGCGCCAAAGATCTTGCCGAGTAAAAAGCAAAAACCTACTAATGCTAGTGTCTAAGAAGGAGGAACGTGGATGTACCTCCACCACGTCTCTATGGAGCGAGAGGTACCATGCCGCCCTATGATGAGCCTATATGTGAGAGATCACTTTGAGATGCACATGATCACACCGTATTCTTCAAAAATGGAACAAATGGCAAGATATGACGTTAAGAAACTCGTGAGACGGTAAGAGCCCTAAAGAAGAAAATCATGGGCTCGGTTCTATGTTCTTCCAAGCATAGAGAGAGAGAGGTGTTGATGAGCCGGTTGAGGATTCGGTTGGCGAAAGAGATGTCTCGATGAGATGGAGATCAAATCTAGACGCTCTTAGGGGTTGATGCGAGCTTATCCATGGTTGCATTTGGTGCCATCACACATTCTTCTTATGAGACCCGACAAGCCAAGGACGAGCGATGCGCACTCCCGAAGTCCATGTTCGAGCAACCGTCTTACTCATTGGCCGACTCCTCCTCTACTACTTTTAGAGGTATCTTCCACTTCACTTTGTATATATATGAGTCTCATTTTTTTTTTGTTTTTTTTTGTGTGTTGCGTTTTGGTTATTCTTTTTCTTGAGTTTATTTTCACACGCAGAGACGGTGTAATTAAGTTTCGGGGGAGGGACTTGCTACTAACGTCGGTGTTTTGCTTTGATTTTTTACTTTCTTGAGTCATGCATTGTTAATAGCTAAGTTTTAAAAGAAAAAAAAAATTGAAAAGCCAAAAGAGAAATCCATGTAGTTTTGCATTGTTATTTCATTGCTTTAAGATATGAGTCTAATAGCATGTAGGTTTCATTTGCAATATTGCATAGGGGGATGATAATGATATTGCCTTTGTAGAAAATTCAATGTGTAGGATTGAACTTAAAAGCGTTGGTTTTAGTTGATTGTTTGCTTGAACTTGTCGGAAATTTGGAAAATCTATTTAGACCATTACATCTTTCAAAACTCAATCGTTTCTTCTAATAGAAACTTACATGATTATCAAAGGCAACTCTATGAACTTGAACTTAAATGGACTTAATTCTCTCGCTTAGGGGCTTGAAATGCTTTCTCATGGAATAACACTCGGTTTTATTCAACATTATACACTCTTTGATAACCGAGCGCCATTTTTCATCTTAGAAATGGTTCCACTACCCTTAACCTAAGCAATTCTTTCTATTCTCACATTAAATTGTTGAGTGAGGCCTTTTTCTGATTAATGTTATTACATCAGCGCAAAAACTTGAGAGTATCGGGAACGACAAGGTCTAATTCTCATGATTTAACTAGTTCTTTATGAGCTTGATAGCTAGCTATCTGAATATATACGAATAAGACCTGGAACGGATGCTGTCGGTTATATACAACACGTGTGTCGTATGTATGTGTTAGACGCGCCTATAATGCATCTGAGCAAATATCAATTCTTCTCTCTTCGCTCTGAGTCTTTGTCGTAGTATATGAGTAGGTGCTTATACTCAGGTTCTTATTCGCAAGACTGGGAATTTAGGCGCCATGATGACCGGGTTGGCTAAATTGGAGAGCATTATGAGTAAGCTTTTGTAGGGAACTTGATCCGCGGAGGTTTCTTGAATGGCCTCAGCTCTCGGCCTAGCTAGACTTATGAAGCTCAGGCACGGACGTTTACTGACTCCCGCTCGGTATGCATATCCCACATACTCTCCCAGCTGACAACGCAGGAGCAGCACTCGCGGTATAGCGGGCATTAGGCAACCTTGTGGCACGTAGGGCAATAATGTTATCCTTCTGGCATCAATTCTCTAGACTTCTCGTGGCCCTTCGAGTTTGAGAGTTCCACGATCAAGAAGACGCAGGCGGCTCCACTACACGCGATCGATAACCATTTTATGGCATCGGTCGATGCCCGTGACCTGAACGCGTGACAAGCCCGAGATTTATTCAAGAAGCTTTCCTTATCTTTCGATAGAGATTTCCAAAACGTTTTAGAAACAATATAATTAGTGTTTTTGACCTCAGTAGAGGTAATCGGATTGTTATTGAGGTTTTACTTTTGTGATTTCTGGAGAGAGAGTTTCTTCGACAATCGAGTATTTTGGAGAAGCAATTTCTTGAACCTTTTGTTATCATTATTTCATTAATATGATTATCTAATTCCTATTCCCAATTGTGTTTGTTGATTCCACCATGTCTGAGTATGGATTTCCTTGTTTAGGTTTTAGGGTTACTAAAGGGTAATCTGATGGATTCGTTAGATCTGAATGATTGTTTATAGGAATATTCTTTAGAGACTTTTTCACCGTAGATTGATTTGAGTGGACTGACTCTTCTAGCCTCGCTTGATGGAGATCAATACATCTGACCTTTAGGTATATGTTAATTGGACATACGGAGTAAAACCTGGCTCGAGTTTGGAGTTCGCTCTGTACTATACAGCGGTGTAGCATATGGTGAGTCGAGACAAAGACCCATATTTTGGACGTCAGAATGTCGAATAATTTGGTTCTAAGACGGGCATTGTTTTTGTGTATTTGGCACTCTATTCTTGAATCCTTGAAACTTTATGTTGCTTGTGTCTAGCAATTCTATGAATCTGTATTAGCAAAAATGCAGATTTGGGGATATTATGTCTCCTCTAGGTCGTTTAGAGCACATATATAGTGGTTTCGTGTGGCAAACGACAGTTGGTTTACTCTATAAACACTGCGTTTGTTTTTCGTAGTTTGAAAGGCGGAGCTTAACCTTTCCTGATAATTTTGATGTTCGTATATCCTGTGTAATAACTTGTCTTCTTCTTGCCTGGCAAGTTTCCCCTAAAGCCTAGGGTTTTCCTCATTTGATTTCAAATATCCATTGAACTTACTTGGTCTCTTTGGTAATTTCTTAATTCCTGCATCTATTCTGGAATTTACTCATAGACTTAGCTTGTTATTATAAGTAAATCTGATATCTAAAAGTGAATGAAGTGTTACTCAGTCGTCTGTAGAGGAGGAGTACTTTTGTGGTTCGACTGGAAAGGTAACACGAGTATACCCAGAACTTCAAGAATTTTAGGCTATAGAAAAATAAAATACCTCTAAAAAGGAGTATCAGATCTGAGATATAACAACGCGAATAGAACGACTGCTTGTGCTGATCCTCAGTGTCTTAGATACTTAGGCACACCCATTATAGTCGGAATTCTAAATTCGTCTAATCTAATGGTGAATAATTAGAGTCCCCGGCAAACGGGCGCCAAATTTTGAAATATGCTCAAAACTAATACCCTAAAGTAATCCTAAGCAGTCGCTATTGGGTCATTTAGGGGTCGAACCACAAAGACTCAGATAACACTCAATAGATATCAGAAATGAAGAAACTAAGCTAAGCAGAATAGATGGAATTAAGAATAACAAAAGCAAGTAAATGTCAAGGAATATGAAATCAAATGAAGGAAAAGCTAGGGCTTAGGGAAAACTTGCAGGCAAATCAGAATTATCAAAATCAAAATCAATTATGCAGGAATAGGTTAAAGCTCCGG